>KN473499.1:83931-107198 GCA_000787095.1 Periophthalmodon schlosseri
TCCCTACTCTGAAACCTCTGCCCCTCTCTCCGTCCTCCAGCCCAAACAAACTGTCCCCCCCTTCACCCTCTTCGCCTGGGAGCCCACTAGAGGGAGACTCAGCCCGAGTGGACCCCAGCCTGCCCCTGGAGAAGCAGAGGTAAGAGAAGAAAGAGCTCTATTATTTTAGTAGATGGATTAGACTTAGAAGACAAAAATAGTACTGTACTTGGTAGTGTTTTCAAATTAGCTATTCAATTGAGACCCTTTTAATTTTCACTACATTCTTTTCATTTATTCTGTATATTGTTAGAATAAATAGAATAAAAGATTTTTTATAGTATTAAAAACGTATGAACTATGAAATCTTTCTGGTGGAGAGTCTGCTACCTGCTTCATGGAAATGTTATTGCTTTGCCTGGAATGTTCCACACTATGGCATTAAACGTATCTATCTCCATGGAGACAACCAGGTTAGTTACAGGTGAATGCATGTTTAGTAATAAAAACACCTATAAGTGAAGACATGCAAAATGCCCTGCTGTGGGACATCCGTGGAGACGAGCAGTTGGCGGACCCTTTAGCAGAGTACATTATGTAGTACATCACATGTACAAGTATTCCATTCACACTATTGTCCTAACTGTAAGGAAAACTCAAAGACTTCACTGAGCTTGACAGCAGTCGTTGTTTGTTTCTTGTGAGCTGATGGCCTTCTCCATCTTGTGCACTGACTCAGCAAACCACGATATACATGAGGTCATTAAGTTATGTGTCAAGTGTGAATAAAATCTGTTTAAAAACATAGAAAACAAGCTCACAGCTGCTTTCATAATGTGGTGCGGTAGAACCCCTCATGCGTGAAGCCATGTTTATAAATGATGTTAGCCTGTAGCCATTAGCACCTTGTGTTAGCTGCTCATGCTATTACGTTCAGTTAGGATACTGTATATCTCAGGTCTCTCACCTGTAACAGTGGAGATCTTTCATAGATTTTTGTACAGTGTAAATCAGAGTTGGCCTGTTGTGTTCTTCACTATTCTCCCTTCTGTTTTCCTCACCCCATCGTTGTGTATCATTGACTTGACATTTGACTTATCTCCATATGTCAGTGTGCTATATGTCACTGATCGTCTGTCTCTCTCTCCTTGCTCCTCGCTCGCCCCTGAAGCTGGTACCATGGCAGCGTAACCCGGCAGCAGGCGGAGGCTCAGCTGCAGCGCTGCAGGGAGGCCAGCTTCCTGGTGAGAGACAGCGAATCAGGGACCAGCAAATACTCCATCGCTCTAAAGTGAGTGCACAATATAGACTGCTGCATGTGCTTTCTCCTCAGGACACAACCACTTCATAATGCAACATGTACACTTTTATTTATAGACTGTCTTTTTCTGCTGCATCACTGATCACTATTCAACCCATCTAATAACTCTTTCTAAAAATAGATTTCAGTTACACGGATGTCGGCATTTGGCAAAGCTAACATGTTCAAATCATTAGCAGAGGTGGGTAGAGTAGCCAAGTATTTTACACAGGAAATGGTAAAGTTACTTCAAAATAGTATTACTCAACTGAAAGTACTAAACACTGGTCCAAGAAATTACTCAAGTAAGAGTAAAACAGTATTGTAGTGGAAAAAACAAGAGTAACTGTAAGAGTAACTGTCTGGATCTAACATCAGATTTATAATTAGAAGTTAAGGGGCCCATATTACGTTATTTTCTGATCTATGTTATAATAATGTTTCCTAACCAAAAATATACCTGGAGTTGTATTTTGTTTCATTCACACATGTTTAACATACCAACCCTGCATATTTAGGCTGACTTCTTTTCTCAAACTGAAAACATGTTGACATCCACGTTGTGATGTCATGTGGCAATACAGGAAGTGCTCCACTGTGTTTTCAAACACCATGCACCTTCATTAGAATCATTTGGATAATTTCAGCTCTGGAATTTCCAATCTCTACTGAACTAAAAATAAAGGGGAGCTGTTAACTTGAAAACTACAGCTTCATGACATCACAAGGTGGAACAGAGCATTTTGAGCTTTGGAGGTGGTAGACAAACAATAATGCACGATTACTCAAACAGGTGTGAATGGAACAAAACACAGCTCCGGGTATGTTTTTGAGGAGGAAACAGCATTCTAACGTGGTTTAAGGCTCACTAGAATCCATTTTGTGTAATATAGGACCTTTCATGTTGGCCTAATTTGAACAACAAATCGTTAATTAAATACATTCTGGTTCAAATGTCATGCCAGAGAAAAAAAACTAAAACTAAGTCATATCTAAAGGAGCAGTGCTAGAAATGTTCAAATCATTTATCATTGTCAACATAAAATATCACTTGTAACTTACCCAGTGTGGGAAGAGGAACCAAAACCTACTATTACCTGCTAGTAAGAATACAGTTACACTGTAAACTCAAGTAGGAGTAAAAGTATGGTGTCTGTAAACTACTTTGAGAGGTACAATTTTCTGAAAAAGTTTCTCAACTAAATGTAAGTGAGTAAATGTTAGTACTGCCCACCTCTGATTAGTCTCATATTTATAGTTCAAATGATGTCGTTCTTCAGAGGCGGACATCTCGTGTTATTGTGTGGGTGTCTGCTTCATTGCACTTTTGCTGTTTTGCTCTCATTCATTGAAGTGAACACATTGCTGGCACCAGTTTTCTTGGAACAACATTGTAAGTCTGTGTTTTTTTTTGTTTTGTTTAGGACCAGCCACAGTTGTGTACACATCATTGTGGCACAGACTAAAACCAGCAAGGGCTTGGTCTACACGCTGGATCAGAGTAGCTGTGTGTTCTCCTCTATCCCTGAGCTGGTACATCACTACTGCATACACAGACTGCCTTTTAACGGAGCCGAGCACATGACCCTGCAGCATCCGGTTTCCAAGCAACAATAAACATGGACAGAGCTGAACTGACAGGAAGAGGCAAGCACAATCACGAGATACAAGAGCACAAATTTGCACACTTGTAAAAACTGTGTACATAGAAAACACATCTAGCCAGAGAGACACTGCTTTAGGATGGGTGATGTGAAATGTAGTTGTCAAAGCAAACCATTTATATTTTGTGGTTTATTCAAACAATGCCCTCTTTGCTTTCACATAATAAATGAAATAAATAAAACTAAAATTACATGGATTTTTGCTGACTAAAAATATGACCAAAGTAGATATTTTTGTCGAATAGTAAAAACTAAACATAAATAAACGTAGAAAAAGTAGAGATTAGATCCAAGTTCCACTTTTCTGTTCCAGAGCCGCAAACAAACTCAACAAACTCAAGATAAAACTAAAGATAGTGAGAGATGGTTTGAGAGGGGAGTTAAAAAGGCCATTTTTGTTAGGAAAGACAATCCATCTTTAAACAGGAACAGACAGCATCTATCTTCTATTTATAACTCCTCAGACCTAAATCAAAACAAGGAAAACAATAGTGATAGCCAGTATGCTAATAGGTGTGAGAGCACCCATTAAGCACCTGAACCATTATGCAAAATACTTAGTGTAGTTAAACAGACCTAGCCAACAAACAGAAACTGTAAACAAGTAGGTGTGTTAGTTTCAGTGTAGTTAGCTCCTCCTTTCAGGGAGATATAAGGCAGTGTCCACCAGCAATCTGACAAGAACTGAAGAAGTGGCTTGGATGAGCAGCAAAACGTCTTCACTCTAAAACTTTTTGTCTAAAATAAAGAATTGAATTTTTCTTTTACTATAAAGCTAAAGAGAATACTTTACTAAAACTACTTAAAATTTACTGTCAACATTAAAATAAATGTATTCTATCTGACCCAAGCTTTGGCATTATTTGAAAGCTTTATGACCTCTGGAGAAGACATCTTTACACAGAGCTGCTGATATCAACAATTACCAACATGGCACTTAGAGCGGGAGCCCAGTCTGTGCAATCAATACACATGATTGGAGTATATTCTTTCATCAATCCCTTCTGCCAATCACACTATTGATCTGTACAGAAAATCATGCTCATTTACCAACCACAGTGTCAGTCAAGAAAAGGGGGTATTGATCCTATAACTAGTACTGTACTGTGGTGGGAGGGGGAGCAAACATTATGCTGCTGGGTCAGCAAAAAGCCTGTGCATAAAATTGTGCACAAAACGTCAGTATTATAAATGTTATGAGGCTTTTTCAATTACAATTTTGTGCCAAACAAAGATTACTATATTTCCCAAATGGAGGTGGGCGATATAAAGATGTTATCAATATTGTTGCTCTGAAATTAGAACACTGAGTGATTCTGTTAATGGGTTTCAGCATCCTGTTATATGCAACATTTTGAAGACTTTTTCCCATTAAAAATGTTAATCGCTATAGCAACTGTCCTAATTTTTCATCATTCTGAAACCCAGAGATAATGTGAAAATTGAAAAAAGGCAAAAAACATAAACATGCAGTGTAATCTTCTATTCAAGGGTTTCAATTTCCTGTTCATATGCGAGTCCTTTCCCCTATTCAAGAAATAGAATAGCGTGTTTCGAATTGTTAATTGCTGTGGCGACACTACTAATTTGTCATCACCAGTCTGAACCCTACACTTTTGTGCTGAAATGTATGTAAAAGATGACTGAAGTGGCTTGATGTTTTGGTATATTGTATTGCCGTATTACTTCCCCTTAAATAAAGTGTAATTAATGATAACAACAAGGTGACAGTGTGTTATTATTAGAAATGCCAGCAGCAAAAGCCAACTGCTCTGAAACAGATACGAGGCGCTAACCAGAGTGGATCTATGTGTTTTTCTCTTGTAGCTGTGAAACCATTGACCTGAGTGTGAAATCAATTACGGCTAACACGCGCTCACACGCAACCCTATGCAAACACATAAGCCACACATCTGCACTTAGAAAGAACCGTCATACCAAAATACATATCGCATATACATACAGAATGAATGAAGACGTGAATAGCAATAGACTTGAATAGCATTAGCATAACACAATATAGGCTTTGTCCTCTGTTCTGTGCATGTGTTGTGATGTCCCAGACCAGTAAACACCAGAGGTTTGGCTGCGATTCTCCAAAACATCTTTGGGTTTGGTGCATTTGTGAGGGGGCGTGCATGCAAGCGTGAATGGGCCCTGTGCATCCATGTGTGCATAGTATGTGTGTATGTGTGTGTGTATGTGACAGAGATAGAGCGCAGACCGGATTTTTCTGTACAGGGATTACCAGGTTGCCATGGTGATTAGTTAGAAGAGAGGTAGGGCCATGTCTTGAACGAAAGGAGAGGGAGAGTGGGACTGACTGCAATATGAAAAAAGCTCTGAATAACTGTGGATCTGATGTAGTAAGCATATTGGCATTTCATGTTGTGATTGGAAAAATGGTAAATTTTGTGTCTTAAAGGTAGACTATGTGACTTTTTAATATGCTTTTTCTGAAGAAGTGTGGCTTATCTTAACTTATCTTTTTTGCATTTGTTCAATTACAGGTGCTTTTATTGCTCAAAAATACCTTGAAAAACAGGCATTCTTACTGTGACTGGGCTCGCCTCTCCACATATATGACTTGTAACTTGGGTTGGTCGTACCACTGCATGGAGATAGATATGTTTAAATGCCCTTTTGCGGAACATTCTAGGTAAAGCAATAATATCTCCTTATAGACAAGCAGGTAGCTGACCCTCCACCAGGAAAGTTACACAATCCACCTTTAAAGTCACTGTCTAACATCAAAGTATAGTCACAACACTATTCCTACATTTCTGTATTGACTCGTTCCCATTTTGATTTGTTTAATGCCATTTTGTGGAACATTCTAGGTAAAGCAATAATATCTCCAGAGAGACAAGCAGGTAGCTGACCCTTCACTAGGAAAGTTACATAATGCACCTTTAAAGTCATCGTCTAACATTAAACTCTAGTCACAATGCTATTCCTACATTTCTTTATTAATTTGTTCCCATGTTTAATGCCATTTTGCGGAACATTTTGGGTAAAGCAATAATATTTCCATAGAGACAAGCAAGTAGTTGAACCTCCACCAGGAAAGTTACACAATGCATCCTCAAAGTCATTGTCTAATGTTAAACTCTAGTCTCAGTACTATTCCTTCATCTGTTTATTGATCCGTTTCCATTTAGACCCTTCCCTTGAGGTCAGGGTGCATTGGACAATAGCAGAGGTACAAGACAATGCATGTAATTAGTGTGCAGAGGTCTCAGCCGAACCTCTTTTGTGTCGTGCAGTCATTTTAAATCTTAGCCATCCTGCTACACCACGGGTCATAAATGCTACCAAACAATGACCAGCATCACCATAAATCTCTTCTTTGGTTTTCCTTCAGGCTCCCCGTCTGGCAGCTCTAACCTCAGCGTCTCTTTTTGAATATATTTAAACCCTCCCATGAATGTGCCCACATGATTGCATTCTGACCTCTAGTTTTAGTATCCAAAATAAACTGCTGTCCTAATTTTCAAATTCCAAATCCTTTCAATCCATGTCATTCTCAAAAATAACATCTTCAGCTCTCTTATGCCCTCTGGTCTGACTCCTCTCCTTTGCCCAGTGCAGATGTCAAGTGGTTTTAAGAATTTCACACGTCCCGCTGTAGAAAATATTTGACCTTCAAAGTGCCACCAGATCAGCCTTCAGACTATGGTGGCACATTTACTTTCTATATTCGTGATTTTCTTTGATATAATTTGTGGAATATTAAAGTCACTAATTGCCTGTGTTTCATATTTAAAGGGCCCATATTACACTATTTTCTGATCTATGCTATAATGTTGTTTCCTCATAAAAATCATACCCGGAGTTGCGTTTTGTTTCATTCACACATGTTCAACACACAAGCCCTGCATATTTAGGCTGAGTTCTTCTCTCAAACAGAAAATACTTTGTTCTACCTTATGATGTCATGTGGTAGTACAGGAAGTGCTCCAATCTGTTTTTAGACTCCATGCACCTTCACTAGAATCACTAGGATAATTTCAATATCTCTACTAAACAAAAGGTAAAAGGAAGCTGTTAACTTGAAAACTACTCCTTCATGATTAATAATAAACTCAGACATGTGTGAATGAAGCAAACCAGGTATGTCTTTAATCAGGTAACAACATTCTAACACGGCTTAAAGCTTAAAAGACTCAATTTTGTGTAATATAGGACCTTTAACGCAGCAAATCATCTGCCTGTAGAATATGATGTAATATGTTGAATTGGCTCATGTTTCACAGTGAAAGCACTTACCATTGATTATTGCTGCCTTCGTTCAAGCGTGGCACAGTGAAGGCAAAAAGTATGTCTGCTGCTTCACACTCATTGTCATTGAATCAGCGTTATACTAATCACACAACAATATATTATGATTCATATGGGGATTTAAAGGGCAACAATATTCATTCCAAGTGCGATTCCATACTGTCTATATGCAAGCCGTTGAGCACAACCATTTCCCTATAGATAAGTGCAATGAAAGTGTTTCGCCATCTCAACAAATCTCTCTACAAGTACCCACCAGACACTCTATGAATACATGTATGACCCTGCATCATATTTACTAATTAAAGTAATGGTCAGATCATGCAATAGCCACTGCCCAGAGACGAAGTGACAAGCGAGAGGCAGAGGGACTGGGTGAGGAGGAGAGAGCGAGAGAGGGAGCAGGGAGGGGTGCAAGCCAAGGGAAGACAAGCACTCGTGGGGGTCCCAGCTTTTCAATAATTTAGAGAGCGACTCAGAGCACTCAGAGCAGAGGAGGAGCACTGTCAGGTCAGCTCATTCACTGCAGAGGAGAGGGAGATGGGGAGAGAGGAAAAGACTGGAGGCAGCAGCAGCAAACAGGATAAAGATAGCACAAGAGGACGACATGCATAGCCATACCGCATTTGTGTGTTCATAAACGCACAAAAAGTGTGTGCATTCTGCCAGTGTTGTTGTGTGTGATGGAAATAGACAAATTGAAGGAGAAACAGGTCGCTTTGTGCTTTCTCTTAGTCACCACGGCAACCGCCTCCACCCTCCTCTCTCTCCTCCTCTCTCCCCGCTCTCTCTCCACCCCTGTTTACTTTTTTACAGCGTCTCACCCATCCCATGCCCACAGCCTCTCGCCCACGCTCCTTCGTCTCTGCTTACCAGTGTGCGTGCCCTGTACCCCTATCTATGCCGCAATATCCCCCCCTCCCCCCTCCCTCACCCTTCAGCATCTCAGCATGTGGTCTGCTCTGGGCCTATGTAGTTTCATACTTGAATGCATTATGTTTTCTACATGTTTTAACTTTGTGGGTGGGGTGTTGCCATTGCGTTATACTGCAATCAGGAAATAAAGCTGCTTTAGTATTAGTACGAAAAATAACCATTCAAATAAAACGTTATCATCTGCCTAATATTGTTTTTAATGGTGCACTGTGTAACTTTTCTGGAGGGGAGGTCTGACACCATGGAGATGTTATTGTTTTGCCTGGAATGTTACAGAGTACATTGCATTTATTCAATAACAGGAGTTTTTATTGCTTAAAATACCCACCCTAACAAACGTGCATTTTACTGTGAACAGGGTCGCCTCTCCACAGATGTGACCTGTAACGTAACGTATGACAATCAAGTGGATGGCCATCTACCTTTAAATGGCCACATTATTGATTACATATGTATTAATGTTGAAAGTTCATGCCACTTCAGGCATTTGACTAGAAGCGCTAAGAAAAAGAAGCAGGTGCCACTGACTTTGACAAGGTCAGCGAGACAAACACACGTTGAAAATTCCGTCTGACTTGTGCGTGAGAGAATCCTGGCATGATGTAGGAGAGACGCAGGGGGCCTCAAAGGTACGCCCCCTCCCTCCCTTTTCCTCCCTCCCTCTCTCTCTATCTCTCTCTCCCTTCCTATTTCTCTTTTTTTCTCTCCCTCACCCTGTCCCTCTCTCCCTCTCTCTACCCCCCCCTTCCCCCCTCCTTGCGTTTCTCTAACTCCCTTTCTCTCCTTCTTTCTCCCTCTACCCCCTCTCCCTGCCTCTCTCCCTCCCTCTTTCTCTCCCTCTCTGTCTCTCTCTCTCCACCCCCTCTCTCTATCTCTCCCTCCCCCTCTCTCTCCCATCCACCGTGCGCACCCCTCCATCGGCCCCGCCCCCCTCGCCTCCCGCGCGAAGAGAGAGCGGTGGCACGTCGTCGCATCTTTCCACGCACATAGAGCCAATACATGCACCTGACTGGCTCCTGCCGCAGGTTTATTTTTAATTTCCCCCAACATCTGCGCACTTTGGAGTTTGATTTTATTATTGTTGTTTGGGGGGACTTGGGCACCGACGGACACAGCCGTGACGTCACCATGCCAGGTAGAAAGTGAGACAAGCCTCTTCATCGTGCGGAGGAAGAGGAGGAGGAGGAGGTGGGGTAGCGGAGTCTCAGTCACTGCGGTGCGCTTTTGGGGTGGACCATAGCCGTTATAAGCCATAATGGTGATGATGACGGACGCCTGGTTGCCTCTGCTGTTGGCTCTGCTCGCCATCGCAGGAGGTGAGTAACTTGCCTGTCTTATAATGGCTCCATCGATGCTCTTTTGTGTTACCTATACAACGCAGGCCACAATCAACCAGCCACCACCGCGCGCACCGTTAATAATACAATACATAAGGGATGCAGGCAAAAAAACAATACGTCTGTGCGTAAATGTTGTGTAATAATGACTCTGGTGTTGTATGTGGTACCACGTTTTTCATAACAGCAACGAGGAGTGCGATGGAATTACACAGTGGAGAACGCTAGATGCCCACACTCCAAAAATAGAAATCATTTACAAATCAAACGCAACGTCTCACCTTATCATCATTATTATTAATTCACAACTAAAAGATAAAATGGCGTTTGTAAAAGTGGCCAGACAGGGATCTTCTCAGGGCAAAATGCGTGTCTAAGCATAATGTTTAGTCATAGTAATTACTGATCTCTAGAGTGAAATTCTAAGATGGGAAGTGGAAGCTATTCACGTTAGGTTCATTTGAGCTGCTCCTCTATATCTCTGTCCATTAGAGGTGCCATTAGGGAGCGAGAGGGTGGGCATAAAATTTAGTTATCAGTCAACACTCTCTCATTAACACTGAGGTCCTGGATTGAGTGGGCAGGTTAATGAGTGGCACGTTGAAGCAAAAAGCAGCTACTTCCTGTCAAATGATGCAGCATCTGTCAACACAGGGATTTCTTATTACATAAATACATCGTCATGGGGTTGTACTGGGTCTCTTTACCTTAACCTTAACCCCAGCCTTGCTTTGGGTCTCCTCTCTAGGCCTGAATAATATCTGTAGAATATTCAGACAAGCATTACAATTTATAGTAGAATTTAGTTCACAATTTAAAGATGTCCATCAGTTTATTGAATGCAAACTAAAATATGGACTTGTCAAAAGTGTTGAAAACCAGATACTAAAAGATCAATACTAAAAGTAATACTGAAACTAGATGCAAAAATGCTAAAATGCTAACAAAAATTTGATCTTTCCTGAACAGTTTTAGAATGATCTTGAGCTGAAGAAAGTACTTTTACTTTGTGTCGAAAATTACTATTGTCCAAGAAAAGAACATTTTTACTGTTCCTGTGTTATCGAAATTGGTATCGAGTATCAAGCTTTTTCTAGTATCAAAATCAGTTTCAAATTTTAGTATCGTGACCACACTACTTGCTAAACTCATACAAGAATCCCATCCATTTCAGAGCATGTTTGTAGAGGTCTAAACTACAGGATTAGCAGGTTTTATACAGAATAAGACTGGATATTTTGTTGTTTCCAGATACGTTACTTACATAATTGCAGTCTTTGTGATGTGCTAATTGTGAGTGGGGTAAATGAAGTATCCATTAGCCTGTTTAGACATACTTTACTTGTCGCTAATTTAGTGTTAATTTCTGCCCAGTGGCGACGAGCCGAGCGGAAAAGCCACATCACACACATCAGCTGATTGGGTGAATTACAACCGACTTAATCTGTATTTGCAGCTAATCTATATACAGTGACAGGGCCGACGCCTTTTCAACGCCAAGGAGCCGAGAGACATTCATCAGTGCGTTTGTGAAGCGCTGGGCCACAAATAACAGAGCACACCTAGAGCTTGAGTCATGCACACATGGGAGAGCTGCTGATGATGGCAATATGCTTCCATAGTCAAAAGAGTATGTTAAAGTGCCGTTACGGAAGGGCTGGATGATACAGGAAAAAATTAGGGCTGTAGACCTTTATTCCATTAATCGGTAGATGGTGTCTTAGTTTACCAAAATTTGTATTAGTTGCATTATTTTAGTTTAGTTTATAAGGATTTATACAGGACAACAGCAGTTTGATTTGCCTTTTTAAATATAAACCCTTTCCTACTAATTTTCTTTATAGCTGTTTGTTTCATCTGTTTATCTATCTGATATTTAAGAAAACTCCATCTTAAAAGTGCACTATGTAACCTTTCTGGAGGGGGGTCTGTCACCTGTCTCCATGGAGATGTTATTGTCCTCCCTGGAATGTTTCACAGTACGGCATTATCTACTTATCTGTCATGGTGTGTGTATTTATGCTAAATATTGTAATTGTAAAACATGCATTGTTACTGTGAGTGAGGTTGCCTCTTCATAGATCAGACCTGTAACTTGGCCTTGAGGTGTCACCTGCCTGTTTCATGGAGAGAGGTAAGTGTAATGCCATAGTGTGGAACATTCCAAGGAAAGTTATAGTAGTTCCTCCGGTCCATGGAGGCAAACAGGTAAATGGTAAAAACCCTTCACCAGAAAAGTTACATAGTGCACATTTAAAGAAATCCTCTCAAAAAGTCAGTAATTTCAATCTTCAAACAGTTAGATCGCAAATTGATTCTAATGTTATTGCCCATACTTCCTGGAGTAACATTAACATTTAAGAGAAGACTGAAACATGAAACAAGAATTCTCTGTTTTTATGACCAGTTTGTGGGGGTCTAAACTACAGAGTTAACATGTGTTTTCCATAAAAAGACTGAAGAGGAGACCAAATCAATATACCCTTTGTGATTTAATCACAAATTGCGATTTCAATACAATTGTGATATATTGTGCAGTTCTTTTGAGCAGTCCATGCTTTTGAGCAGTCAAACAACTCAAGAGAACACATGCTTCTGCAGCCTTGACTTTTAGATTGTAAAGTGTAGGTAATTATTCTGCTCATACATAAAAAATACAACCCAAAATGACCCACATAAGGTAAAAACCATCTAAAAACAAACATAAAGGCCCCACAGTACTTGTTCTTGTAGGGCGTCTTCAGTGGTTCTGCTCTGGAAGGACATCCAAGGACACTTTTACACCTGTCCTGGAGCCGTGCGGATGTAGCCTGTGGGGGCTGTCTCCTGCCATCTCCCCCAGCGGGCCGTGCATAGTAAAAACCCTGACCTCAGCCAAAGGGTTACTAATACTGTATTCTACCCTAATCTAGAGGTGGGAAGTATAGAAGATCATAATATCGATTTTCTTGGTATTAGGATTAAAATAGGGTGTTGGGGTTTATGAGACCAAGCAAAACCTGTAAAAAGCTAATGTGCTTTTATGTAAACAGAGTAGCGTTGTAGTAGTTGTAGTAGTAGTAGTAGTAGTAGTAGTAGTATTAGCAGTAGTAGTAGTAGTAGTTGTAGTAGTAGATGCGTGGTCTTATACTAGCTCTGAGATCAGTACTATTTTAAAACTCTTCAGGAAATGTTCAGCTTTTTTTTTGTCAGTATCGATGCCGACTACATTAGGACTATTCATCTTGTCTTCTTATTAGATCAGTATTTTGTTGTTATCTCTTCAAATGAGCATCTTGTTTTACTTTAATTTTTGTGGTTTTGCCCCTTCTCTTTCTCCACAAAATGATGAAAACATGAAAACTAGAACTATATGAAACTACCATGCACATTTCAGATGGATTGCAGCATAAATTTTATTGGGACATATCGGCCATTTGGGTATTGTCATTTTCACCTCTTCCTACTAGAACATGCAGACATTTAGCAGCAGTATTTTATTACCATCTAACTCCGTATTTCTTCGTCTTGTAGTTATTGTAGATCACGTCATAAGTCCCAGCACATATCATAGCGTCTCTCTTACACAGCAGCGATGGAGAGTTCCTGTCTGTCAGTTTGGTCGTCCTCACTGTGAGTGGTGCTGTTCCGGCTCACTGCTCTCTCTGCTCACGCCACTGTCACCACTGTCACTTCTGCTCTGTGTCCTGGCTGGATCTTTGTTCATGTCTATATCTCTGTGTGAACTAGCAGATACAGGAGAAATGTAGGAATATGAGGAGTGGGTAATATGGCAACAATATGTGTAACTTTTCTTAAGCCTGTAGGTCACAGTTTAGATTGTATTAAGATTTTTGTATACTTGCAGTATACAGTAGCTTAAATCATCTTTAAAAGCTAATCTATGTTATCCACCTGTCACTCAAAGGAGTTGGGGCTGATCAATAGGAGTAGCAGTTTGAGCTTATTCATCACAAGCTGAAAGTTAAGGGTTAAATTCCCCAATTTTTTTCTTTTTCTTAAAGCAATAGCGTGCTCTGGGTGTAGGACTGGTTAATATAATAAAAATCAAATTGTGATCTAATTCCTATGTCACTCTGGTGATATCAATATATTACATCATACTTTTCCCATCCACTTATTGGTCAATCTCTGTAGTGCTCTGAGTGAGTGAAAAGTGGATTCAACCAATCACAGTGAAGTGTGCACTTTCACAAGAAGTGCCTGTATAGTTGTTGTATAGATATAGTTGCCTCCTAAAGACAGTATAAAGCTACTTATTATGAATTGAGATAAAATTTTGTCAAATTGGTTTAAAATACTGTGACCAGTTCATATGTAGGGATCGACATTGATATGGGTTTTTTCATGGCCTATGCCGATACCGATTGTTTAGAATCCAGAGAAACCAATGGCCGATGAGCTCTGGCGATATTTTTGGGTCGATATGTAGGGCAGATTTTGATTATTTATTTAAATTATGTCATTTTAAATTTACTACAAACTCACCCACAGCCTTTTTTTTTTATCACAAACCCATTAGCGAGCTGTGTAGTCACGTTTTGTGCAGTTATCTCTTCCCACTAAAGTGTTAAAATAAAACATTATATTTTTTCTTTAGACAGCTGGTTGTTGGCCAAAACAAAATATCATCTGACAGCCGATACATTAAAAAGTGCAAATATCGGCCTGATATATTGGCAAACTGATATATTTATCTCTATTCATATATAATGAATCCCTTTTCTTCATCATTCTTTTTCAAGTTGTATATTTTTGTTGTTTTCCTGTAACTGTTTTGGTGATTGACCAATTTTTATATTTGGATTTAGTAGCATTACTAGCAGTATACCCAATAATGTGTTCAGTGAACCGTCTACATTAGTGAGTGTGAAATGTAGAGGCTTGGACAGCAGTGAGCGTGGCCCAGGAGATTAGCCTGAGGCGGACGGAGCACTGAGGTTTAATAGAAACTTAAGCTGGCCAGCTCAAGATAAGGAACGTTTAGAAAGTTGGGACTTTTATACGGACTTTGTCCAGGAATATTATTGAACATTGTATCCTCGTCCGTACGGCTTAAAGAGACACTCTGTAACTTCTCTGGTGGAGGGTAAGCCACCAGCTTGTCTCTATGGAGAAGTTACTGTGTGCATAGAATTTCACAGTATAGCATTACCTATTCAGCTTGCATTTATTCATTTTGAAAAACATGCATTCTTACAGTGAGTGGGATCACCTCTCCACAGATCTCACCTGTAACGTGTCTTTGTGGCGTCACTGGACAGATAAGAGACTGATAAGTTTAATGCCATACAGTGGAACATTCTAGACAATGAACTCTCCCTGCAATTTGTAGACCACTCAGTAAAGTTATTCTATTTTCTGATTTATGTTATAACGTTTCCTCATCACAAACATACCTGGAGATGTGTTTAGTTTCATTTCATTTCATTTTGAGGAGGTAACAGCATTATAACTTGACATTATAATGTGACTTAAATCCATTTTATGTAATTTAGACCCTTTAAAGACCCCAGCCTTGCATGAGCCCATCTATAAGAGTCTATGAGAGCTCTGTCATGGTAAAATAATCACTGTGATGACTTGGATAATGCAGTTTAAATGGATTGTATTATGTATTATAGCCACTGGTGAGTTATGAAGCAATAGAATCCATACAGTGTGACATGCACATGCTGTGACCTTGGAGCTGTAAAACATGTAAGCAGCCAACACATCTCCACTGCAGGACCATGACTGCGCCTGCTCTGCACTTGACTGGCACTATTTCTCTCAAAGAGTTACATAGGGCTGGGTGATATGGGAAAAATAATCTAGTTTTTTCTCTATTCATCAGTTCATTTTTTAAATTAATTTAAAGGTCCTATATTACGCCAAAACTGACTTATGCAAGCTTTTAGCCATGTTATAATGCCGTTACCTCCTCAAAAACATACCTGGAGTTGTGTTTTGTTTCATTCACACGTTTAAGTAACCCTTTATTATTAGTCTGTTTACATCTCCAAAGCTCAAAATGCTCTGTTCCACCTTGTGATGTCATGTCGTTAACAGCTACCTTTTACCTTTAGTTCAGTAGAGCTTGACAGATCCAGGGCTGAAATGATCCAAATGACTCTAGTCCTAAATATGCAGGGTTTGTGTGTTAAACGTGTGCGTGAAATAAAACACAACTCCAGGTATGTTTGTAATGAGGAAAGAACATTATAATATAGATCAGAAAATAGTGTAATATGGGCCGTTTAATCAGTGCCATTTAACACAAAAATAGTCATACGTTTTCCTCCCAAGTCTAAACTCCTGTACTTTATTCAGTTTGGTCAGATAAACGCAATAAAAGTGGTTTGAAGGCCAGACTGAGGATGTTGCAAAGATTTTACAAAAATACGCTTACAACTTTTAAAACTGTTTCAGTAAATGGACTATTGTAAATGATACAATTATAAGGCAGCACAGTATTTTGTTAAACACAAGTACTTAAACTAAAATTGATGTAATATCTGCAGCTAAATTGGTTTTAAATTCAATTCAAGTTTATTTATAACAACTTCAGCTGACCAAAGTGCTTCACATAAAAGTCAACACAAAACAAATATACAGATAACATGATACATCGGAAAAGAATAATAAAACACCAAGATATCCTGTCTAGATAGTATTAAATGCCAGGGAGGTGGATTTTTAGTCTAGTCTTAAACTGCGTTAAAGACTGAGAGGATCTGACAGGCAGAGGGCGCTGTTCCATAGTCTGGGCGCTGCCACAGAAAAGGCTTATTAAACATGATTTAATTCATCTCATTTGCCTAATTGTGTCACAAGTACTGGAGCATATCCCTCTACTTGGCACAACCTGGACTGTAGACACATTTAGACAACCATTCACTTCCTCATTTATCACCAGGGGCCATTTAGGATCAACAGTTTAACTTCACTCAGACAGTGTGGCGGCTGGACAGAGCATTGAACCATAACGTTCTTGCTGGAAGAACGAGCTTGTCATAATATAATACATCTTGCCTGGCAAATCCAGAATGATATCTCTCTATTTTTTTTTTTACAGAGGGGCAACGGTAGCTCAGCTGGTAGAGTGTTTGTCCACTGATCTGAAGGTTGAAGGTTCAAATCCCGCTTTGACATAAACATCATTGGTAGAGCGATCAGATCCACTGACCCAGAGGTTGGCAGTGTGGTTCCAGCTCCCACAGAATAATACTGTTGTTGTGTCCTTGGGCAAGACACTTAACTCACCTCCTCCCCAGTGTCTGCATTCAGTGTGAATGGGTGACTGGTTCCTTCTTGTGAAGTGCTTTGAAAGCCTTTAAGGTTTACCATTTAGGGATATCACCATGTGTGTCCATGATTGGTTAATCCACCTGTCAGTCACACCCATGTGAACCGGTGACCAGACGCATTGTGCAGCAGGGCTTCCAGAACACATAGCTTTCTATTCGACTATGATGCTTAATTGGTAGATTTAAAGAAGACATATTATGCTTGTGTCTGCTATATAGTTATAATCTATGACACAACTGTGGATGATTATGTTATAATTTGCACAGTTAAATCGCAATACTATACTTGCGAGTAGCAGATTTTTTTTCATTTGTACCAAAATGACTGCACAATGCTGCCAAATCATACGCATCTCTTCGAAAATAAAATTGAAGTACGGGGGAGGCAGAGAGCAGTGGGCGTATGCTGGTAGCGGAAAAAACAGGGATTGATTGGCAATATTGCGTCTTGAAAATAAGCGATTAAACAACTCAAACAGCTCAAACAATTGCACAAATCACTCCATAAACACCTTTGAGAGGGTAAATGAGAAGGGGAAACAACTAAAACATGGTTAAAAGCTCTGAAAAGTCGATTTTGCAGAATATGTAGGTCTGATGTAACTAGAAAAGAACCCACTGAGATCATAATCAGTTTCCTCATTTCTTATACAAACAATGCCTTTTTACTGCCTTTTGTCCCGCACCTGAACATCTGCACATACGATCATGTTTGAGTGTGGGCATGGCATAATACAGTATTCAATTCTTTCACGCGATGGCTTTTTGAAGCGGCCACATCAAAGCTCTCAGTTAGTCCATAGAGGGAAGGCTGTGTTTTCAGAGCACTATAATCTTGCATTGGGTAGAGGATCAATAATAATATCTGCTTCTACCACCACTATGGAGCCAATGGGTGTTGCCAGTCGATCAGTGCATCCCTACAATATTGATTTAAGAATATTTCAGAGTAAAAGCCCCTTAAATGACTCCAAAAAGCTTATTTGGCAGAGCAGTAGAAAGCAGAATTCCTAAACCTTATTTGAGCAAGCAGTACAAAAAACACAGTCTAATAGTCTTAATTGAATTGGATTTGGTTCATTTGCTCATTTGTCTTGGCTGTGAAGAAGGTGGTTTCTGAAAGACACTGTCTGCTCCACACATAGATATCTAATGACCAATGCTTTTACATGATTTAACGAGCTGGTATACATCAAGTTACCCTGATCGCAGAGGTCATGTGACAGAACACTGATGCTAACGTGACTACATCTAAATTTGATCTTATACTATGGCAAGTGGCCAGAAGTTATCTGCATTACCCCTCTCTGCATATACTATAGTGTGATGTTATGTAAGAGGCTGGGAAATATGGCAAAAATTGCCAAAAAAGAAAAAGAAAAAATATCATAGGGGGCTGAAACACAGATTTCTGTTAATCTGAGGTGAGATAAATTTGATTTTATTTGTAAATGATAGGTGGCCAATGAGCTCCTCCGTTTTGAGGAGGAGGAGACCAGACTGATATCAATCTGTATAAAAAATATAGAGGAATTGGATTTGCCAGGCAAATGAATAATGCTTTCATGAAACTCGTGAACAAGACAAACATTTGGTGTCATTTAACACCAAAAATGGTCACATTTCTTTGGTAAAGTCTGACCTCATTTAAGGTTTTAACCAATAATTAATGTATGTAATTTGTGAGCAGACAAACGCTGGACTGTCAGTTAGGGACCAGGCCTGATTCCAGCCTGCTGAGTTTGGGTGGGCAGAATGCAAATGTAATGGGAGATACAGTAACCAATCTTTATATGCATATTAGGTTTGATTGGATGGATTGGAAGAGAATAAATGTGTGGCTAGAGCAGCGTCAGTTTGTTAAACAGTGAATAAAAAGTCATTGACAAATGAATGTTTTGTTTTAGCACATTAAAACGTCAGTTCAATACATATGCTGCTTGTAAGTAAATAGGACTCTTAACACCCTCTAAGTGGTTCATTTATCTTTTACTACAATGAGTGACTCAGTTTAGCCTTGGACTAAGATCTCAATTACACCTGCTTGTCTTTCAACACTAACACAATCTTTATTAAAGAACAACACCTGTTTATTCACCTAATGCTGGGGCTTTATGTGTAGAAACCAATCCACTTGAAAATAACCCTTTATTTGCCTAAACATAATTGAAGAAGATGAAGAAAAGTGCTTATTAGGCCTGTTTATAATTAGTATATTGACTTATCGACTTATCGGGGTCAGTGTTTATCATGTCATACTTTTTCTTTGGACTAGTGGAGAACGTTTTGTTTTTTTTCAGTACTGTGATAAGATTTGAGCCAGACAGTTGAATAAATAACTTTCCTGACTCATTAGAGATACTATACTAAAGTCTATCATTCTGCGATTTATTTATTGCAGCCCTTGTTTTTAAAGAGGGATATTATGCTAAATCAACTTTTTGGAGCTTTCAATCATGTTATAACATTGTTTTTTTTTTCAATACAAAAACAATAAAAGGTAACATGGTGATCTAAATATGTAATGTGTTATCAATATGTCATAGAAGTGTAATAGCCCCTTTTTAACAATATGGTACATTTAGGATAGAATATTTTTGGGGATAATCCTGCTTTAAGTTTATACTGGAAGTGGTTTCAATATTTTTGGTTTATCATATTATATTTTCTGCAGTATCACACTTCCAAATGTGTTATTGTGACAGGCCTAGTGATTATAAAACACGCATGTTTTTTAGGCTGACCTCCAAGCTGCCATTTAGCCTGCAGTTTATATTATTGGTGTTTACATTATGGGCGGTCTGGACTGAAAATGTGGGGTTGTTTTATGCTTCATCACTGTTTAAAGCAGCCGTATTAGCCTAGTCTCATCGGCCTGTGTTATTGCCCAGAGCTTGTGGGAATAATATACATTACTCATATGCTCCAGCCTCAGACAGTGACGCTTATTTCCCTCACGCGCCTCAATAAATACGCCATAAACCAGAGGCGAGGTACACACGTGCTGACAGCAGGCCTATTGATGATGGCGGATTACTGAAGGACAGGCCAATAAAAGGAGAGAGGCTTTCAGCGTGGACGAGATGGAGATAACAGGACAGCTACAAGAGCGCAACAGGGAAGCAAGGAATTATGGGTAGTGGCTGGCCGATGATGGAGATAGGGCCAATGTTTCTCGTAGATTTTGTTGGGATTATGGCGGCACAAACAGTTTTGATACTAATGTTTTTCTTTCATACAATTTGTGGAGTATAAGTATGTCCTTGTCAGTGTCAGGTGCCACAGTGGGGCGCTAGTGGCAAAAACAGTTGCTGTGTCCTTAGGCAAGACACTTCACCCTCATTGCCTAGTATGAATGTGGTGTGTGTGTGGGTGTTGGTGGTGGTCGGAGGGGCCGATGGCTCAGTCTACCCCAGGGCTATGGCTACAATTATAGTTTATCAATACCCAGTTTGGAGGACTAAATAATATACAAAATTGTAAAGCAATTTTAATCGCCTGGAAAAGCACTATATAATAATTATTATTATTAATCTCACTTATTGCTTCTTTTATAATTACTTTTCTATTTTTCTGACCATAACAGTATAATGCAACATAGAGTGACTTTGTTATTATATGTACCGCAGGTTGTTTTTAGACTGGGGACCACCAGAGTCTCAATGGGAAACACTAGATTGGGTAGCAGAAGAGTGACAGGTGAAAAAGAGCCAGGGGAGATGGGAGAAGAGGAGGAAGAGAAGGAGAGGAAGAGGAAAGCTGTTTGGGAATGGCGTGTTGTTTGAGTAAGAGGTATAGCAGCCTGCAGTGTCTTCATCGATCCAGTGGAGACATGGACCATTATTTCTGTTCAGTGAGCACAGCCAGAGCTCCCAGGCACAAGAGGAGGAGGGGGGATAGAGGGGGACACACAGGGATACAAGACCTCAGGAAAGCACTAGAGTGCGACCCGTTTCATTGTGTTATTAAAAGGGTTATAATAAGGAGCTTTGGCCATCTGAGTTGTCTGAAAAATGTGATTTTTTTTCTCTTTGTGATATTATTAGATTGTTACGTATGTATGTATTTAGTTAGTTATTTATTTAGTTAATTTTATGCTGGAGTCTCCATTATGATATTTTTGCTTTGCCTGGAATGTTCCACAGAATGGCATTAAATCTTCCACAGATATCTGTTATCAAACGCCACCAGGCCTGATAACAGGTCAGCTCTGTAGACAGGCGAGCCACTCACTGTAAGAATTCATGTTCAAGTTTATTTTTTTATTTTTTTTTTTAGCAATAGTAGAACATGTAGCTGTATAAATGCCAGATAACTTTAAAAGCCATATTGTGGGACATTCCTGGAAATGAAATAACATCTCCATGGAGGCAAGACAGACAGAGAGAGAGAAATACGAGGAAAATAACCCAAAGCTACAGGGATGAGCTTAGCAAAGGCACAGAGATGTAATAGAGACTGAAAGGATAGCATCGGTAACCCATGTGACCTTTGATTTTCATGTTGACTCCATTATCATGTTCAACAACTGTGGATTCTCTGTTTCACTGTTTCTTTGAAATCATTTATTGAGATAAAAACTAATGTCAGTATCACCTATAAAACATAACTAGCCTGCATATTGTCACTGAATTGGACTCAAGTGTTGTCACGATGCTAAGATAAGAACTCGATTTCGATACTAAGGAATAGACTCCATACTCAATACAGATTCCGATATCACGATGATAATAAAAAAAAGCACTCTTTATTTAGACAATAGAAGTAATTTTCAGCATTAAATGGTAGTACTTTCTTTTATATCACCATGTGGTCTTATATCTGTGTAACCCCTCCGTCGTCCAGGTAGGTTCCATAGTGGTCCATGGGCGTATATGAGTCTATGTGTCTTATACTTGTTCTGATACAGCTCAAGATCATTCTAAAGCTATTGAGGAAAGGTTCATTTCTGTCCTGTGAATGTGAATTTTTTAGTACTGATATCTGCTCAAATGAGTATCTAGTTTCGATACTAGCTTTGGTATCGATTAGGTCTGATTTTTGATACTTTTGACAACCCTAAATGTAACCTGTAAAACGTAACTAACCTGGAGATTGTCACTGAGTTGGATCCATATCTAACACTACCTTGAAAATGTTACCAAAAATACTCTCACTGCCAAGCCCAAGATCTTAAGAGCCAAGATCTCAAAGCTTCACAAGTTCATGATTAAGAGCACTCACTTCTTTTGTGCTATTCACACTTAAGTGATGACAACGCATTAGCACCAGGTTAGCAGCTCGCAGCCCCTGTTTATGCTCCGCTAAAGGCGTGAGAGCAGAAAATATGCAAAAGGAAAACAGCAGATGCTTCATACACTGGCGTTAAGTTAAAGGAGGAGCTCTGTACTTCCCCCTCCACTGGAAGCCTCCCTCTGCAGATGTGTGTGGTATTGTGTCAGAACAACAGATTCTGAAAGAGAGATGACAGAAAGGGGGAGGAAGACAAGAGAGAGAGAGAGAGAGAAGAAGGGAGATAGAGAGAAGAGAGAGAAAAGGATAAAGAGAGAGAAAGACAGAGAGAGAGGGAAAGACACGGAATGAGAGAAGAGAGACAGAGAGAAGACAGAGAGAGAGAAGAAGGGAGAGAGAGAGAGAGGAGAGAGAAAGACAGAGAGGGAGAGAGAGACAGAATGAGGAGAGACAGAAGGAGGGAGAGAGAGAAGGAGAGAGAGAAAGGCAGAGAGAGAAAGAAAGAGAGAGGGGGGAGAGAGACAGAGAGAAGGGAGAGAGAGACAGAGAGAAAGAAGGGAGAGAGAGAAAGAAGAGAGAAAGAGAGAGAGAGAGAGAGAGAGAGAGAGAGAAGAAAAAGAGAGATACGAGGAAAATAACCCAAAGCTACAGAGATGAGCATAGCAAAGGCACAGAGACGTAATATAGAGCGAAAGGAGAGCATTGGTAACATTCAAACATCTGACTCACAAACACAATGAAATGACATCCTATATGAAAGTGCATCTCTGACAGTGTGCAAGGGCTGGGCCACTGCATTTAATCTTTTTGTTTAAATTGTCCATTGCAGTACTCATTTTTCATAATTTTGAAACCCATGGATATGACAAAAATATATCATATCCTTATACCTCATATTGATCAATCATAGTTTTCAATTTTATTTTGTCTTATTAAAAACAAATACGATTTTACCTTTCAATAGCTTGTTACTTTTCTGAGCATGAACAATACAGACTTCTAATCATAGTCAAATTTCTTCCTCCAGAGTCTGAACTCTGTGTCAAACCACATGCTTTTACTGACAGAGGATGACTGAATCCTTAGGTTAAAATTCGATTAATTGCACAGCCCTTCTGCAGACTCGTAACAACACTGTATGTGGTTCAGTGAGTCTCATCATTTGAACATAAGCTCTTGTACATTTGTGTTCATGCTATAATGATGTTGTTCCTCTGGTTACAGGGGGCCTAGGGGCAGACACAGAAGA
>KN473499.1:116349-165359 GCA_000787095.1 Periophthalmodon schlosseri
GGCTCGGAATGGCCAACACGGGCGGAAACGGAGGCGCCACTTCCACTGGAGTTTTCGGGAAGGAGGACAGTGACCCGTGTACGTGCTACGTGAACCGGGCAACAGTGAAACAGTTTGGAGGAGAGCTGGGAGGGGCAGGAGGGTCCATGGATGGTTTGAACAGAGTGAGAGAGGGGCGGGAGGCGGGAGCGGGGAATGTGCCACGGGGTAAGCAGGCGGCGGGGGGCCCTGCGCTCACCCAGGCCCTGCTGGCTCAGGCCTGTCCTGGCTTTGAAGAGGCCGTGGAGGGGGTCCGCTTCATCGCCAACCACATGAAGAGCGAGGACGACGACCAGAGTGTGAGTATGAACTTCTGCTGTACGAATGTGGGGTTTAGGGCTGCAGCTAATGAGTATTTTAATAGTCGACTAGTCAGTGATCATTGTTTCGATTAGTTGACTAGTGAAACGATTATTTACAAATTTTGTGTATTTAGGCCTGTCACGATAACACATTTTGAAGTGCAATATATTGCTGAAGTAAATGTAATATTATACTGAAACCAAACCATAAAGCAGAAATATCCCCCAAAAAGATTATAAATATGGAATATTGTAAAAATATGAGCTGCAATAAATAAATAACAGAAAGCAACACTTAAAGTAGCCATTTTGTATATATAATGAGTCACAGAAGTTCATAATTCAAAAGTCCCCACGATAAATATTGACCTCCAAAAATGATTGCTCCATCTGTCATGTATTGAACAATAAGTCAATATAGTATTTATTGTGACAGGTCTAAGTGTATTATTGATGAAAATGTAAAATTGTTTATTCTATTTTTATTTAATAGCGCCACAATCTTTGTGATAAGATGCCTTTTTGCATATATTTTAGAGTCTGTATAGTCCAGGTGATCAAAGTACAATTCTGATTATTTTAACAACTATTACGGTTAATTGTTGGGTTATGTCATTTGTAACGGAAGCTACACTCTAAAAAATTGATACATAATTACATTATACCAGAAGTTATGATGACCATGCCACATTAAGCATTAAGGTTCTTTGTTAAAATACGTAGATGTTATGTCAAGTCAATCTGGCAAATCTGCAACATTTAAATTCTCCAAACAGTGTTGAAAAAGTAAGAGGTGGAGTCTTAATAACATAATAACCCCAACAGTGAATGCCAACTACATAAGAATGACGATCTTAACATGGACATATGTTTGGAAAATGACTAGATCACTTTCTGTTTCATTGATTTCATGTTCACCAACCAGCACCAGACCAGATTGTTGTTGTATCAGTGCAAATGCTGTGCCCTGTCCTCCTAATATTTTCCATACTTTATGACTCTCCAAACAAGGAATCAGTGTTTCCCACAGGTTTATATGAGCCTATAGTGGCACCGAATATTTTTATTGAATACAATTGTTGAGTAAATGTCTCATTGCCTCTATCAAAAAAGGGCTGATAAAAGATCAAATAAAGTCTATATATTCATGATAATACAACAAGTCAAAAGTATCAGGTATTTTTTATACCAATTTATTGTTTACCTTAGACTATGGAGGCAGGAATTAGACTATGGGGGGATACAGTCTCAGTCAATCAATGAGAAACACTGCAAAGAAATATCTATTGAATAGACCTGTCACTATAATTACTATATCGACTTATGGTTCAATATATGAAAGCTGGACAATATATTTTGGGGCTCAATATTTATTGTGTGTGCAATTGCTTTATAAAAGTGGAGAGAATTTGGGTGCTTGTGGTAATACAACTGAGCAGTAAAAGGTTGAACAAGTGTCTTTTATGGCTAAAAATTTGTTCATTCTGCTATTTATTTGTTGCAGCTCAGGACACGTGATAATACTGTCTATTTAAAAATGGTTTACTGGGATTATCTTGCATTATTATTATTGTATCAGAGGTAGTTTCATTATTATCATTTATCGACATATGTCTCAGTACCAATATATCGTGCTTCAAAATGTGTTCAATATCGTGACAGACCTAACCTTGAAAACCATTATATTTACCAATGAGAGTCTTACATGAACACATATGGCTTATATTTTATATGTATTGAGTCTTTTCGTTGCCGCATTGGTTTGGTTTGCGCTGCCATTTGAAACGCATGGGGAGTTCCAGCAGAGCATAAGCCAGGAGGACAGATCTGTGACGCAATCGCAGCCCTCTGAATATTCACCAAAGACATGTAATTATAGAAGCGCGCGGTGTAGTGGCGTAGTGCATCGTGAGGAGAGAGCTGCCACGAGAGAGAAAGAGCCTGGGTGGAGGACCTCAGGAAAACACTCCTGCTCTAAAGGTCTAACTAAATTATGTAACAAATAGAACAGTCTCCAGCAGTCAAATAGTTTATAGTACAGATAGATGATGATGGCTGATATTTGGACTTTTTAGCACATCGGCTATCGGCCTTAAATCTCCATCATAGGCCGATATTTTGTTTTGATCGATCTGCTGTCTAAAAAATACGCACAAAGCTTTATATTAACACTTTAACACAAAGAGATAGCTGCACAAACATGAGTACACAGCTCTCTTATAGGCTTGTGGTGAAAAGGGGCTTGGGGGGAGTTTGTAGTAAATTTAAATTACAGAATTTGGAGAAAATAATCAAAATCGGACCCACGTATCGGCCCAAAAATATCGGCAGAGAAAATCGGACCACGTATCGGCCCAAAAATATCGGCAGAGCTTATTGGCTATTGTTTGCTCTGGATTCTAAATAATCGGCATCGGCCATGAAAAAACCCATATCAGTCGATCTGTAGTTTACAGTCTTTATACTCTTCCCCCTCCGCAACAGCGCTCCCCTGTACCATATACCTGTCCTATTCAACAAAAGTGAGGTTACAAATCAGCACAGAATTATTCACTGTAGAATAAAATGAATGGTGTGAAATGTACTTAGCGTTACTGTAAAAATATATATATTTTGAAAAGCGATATATTGCAGGAGTAAATATAGACGATAAATGATAATATTGAAAACCCTGAAGCAGAATTATCCTCCAAAAAGTATTCTAAATGTACAATATTGTTAAAAAACACAAACTGCATTAAATAAATAACAGAATGCAACACTTACATAGTTAGTTTGTAAAGAGTCATAGAAATTCATAATAATAATCAACAGCTCAAATCTAATCCTAGTACAGAAAAAAAACCAACATGTTCCCACTAGTACAAAGAAAAAGTCCCCATGATAAATATTGTACTGTTCCATCTGTCATGTATAGAATGATAAGTCGATATAGTATTTATCTAGACAGGCCTAATATAATCGCGTCACATATCATTTAACATAAGCAAAATACTACTAACTAATAAATCCTACGTGTTTGTGTAGTTCATATTTCAATGTATTTTTATTGGTCTGTGCAAAGTCATTTCATTTCCATATCCAGGCATTATAATTCTTAATTCTTGATTTAATAATTACAATAAAAAATTCTAGGTTTCTTTCACTATAGGGTTACTCCAAAAGCTGTGTATTTAGCCAAGTGATTTCTCGTAAAAAGGTGGGGATATGGGGATGGCATAATTGTCTGTGTTCAAAACATTGTATTTTTAGCTTTCTACTTTGGTTTCCATGGTACTTTATTTCATCATACGCTTCAAAGGTCTCATAATTGTGAAATGCTGCCTACTTATGACTCAGGAAAAGAAAACATTACTATTGTGATACTGAGAAAGGGATTTGATTATTTTCAGATGAGCACAGTGTTTTTCCAGATGCGTAATTCAATGCAATAGCAGTAATAGCAAAAACAATTATAGCATTTAGAGTTTATTTACTCATAGTTTCTTACAGTGTAGCTTCTCACCTCCTTCTGCTCTGTGTGGATGTTATTAGACCTCATCAGCGCTGTGAGGCCGCGCTAGTCTCTCCTCACATTAAGCCTTCACCTCCATTAACCCTCTACAAAGGCAGCGAGGAGGCGGGTACAAGGTTGCGACTGTAGCTTAATCTGTTTTTCTTTCCCCTCATCCACAGGTGAGCGAAGACTGGAAGTACGTCGCCATGGTGATCGACCGCCTCTTCCTGTGGATCTTTGTGTTCGTGTGCGTCTTCGGGACGTTGGGCATGTTCCTCCAACCACTTTTCCAGAACTACACAGCCAAGACCATCACCAGCACGCCAGGTTGATCGCCCCTCCCAAAATGTCCGACAAGCTAAAGGACAGCTCTTACCCCCCTTCTGTCCCTTTGACCCACCGGCCCTGGACAACATAAGGCTGGTGGCAAAGACGAAGGGGGTCTGGTTGGGATTTTTGTCTTTTTTGGAACTGGGACAAAACTTGGGAACAGTAAATCACGTCCATTATACCTTTATAGTAACGTTTTTGCAAAGTTTTTTCTCGAATGAAGAAAAGAATCGGAAGTCATATTCTTTACCTGCAGTTTTTGTCCAGCTGCTTTAATGGACTATCCTTCCCTTTCAGTTCTCCGCATCCCTCCTCAGGTCGACAGGAGTTAAGGAATCCCTGTTTTATTCCTTATCAAACCTATAATGCCAGCCAACTTGATCTCCCTAACATTGTCTGTATACACACACTGTTTAAGTCAAAGTTAAAATCTGCTATTCAGAAAGGGAAGGCGAGTTCACATCTTCAGATAGATTTAACTTTTTCTTCCACCATCAAATAGTTTACCATAGCATAGCCGCTTACCACACACAGAACTATTACAAATCTCATGCAATGATTTTTTTACTGAAAGAAAGGCTGTGATCTGATTTGAAAAAAACTTCAAACTGAATGCGATGTTGCTCACATATTTACTAGTGAGGCCAGGTAGCAGGTGATAAAAAATAAATATATAAAATAATAATATGCATATGCAAGAATGAAGCAGGTTGTGTTATTAGCTGAAAGGATAGAACATGCATGGGTAGCTTCCTCTTTAGACAGTTTTGCACATTTGTAGAGCAGTACAGGAGAGCACAGCTGCGATGAGGTCAGCTTACAGGCATCATGGCTGACAGACCCTCCTATGGTACGACGGATAGGAGAAAGTTGGGCAAATACCTGGAAATATTGTCTATGAGAAATGCCAGTTTGCGATTTAAATATGCATTATGTAACTTTTCTGGTGGAGGGTCTGTAACCTCCTAGTCTCTGTGGATGTTTGCCTGAAATGTTCCACAGTATGGCATTATGTGCTATTTTGTATGTATTCAAGTACACGTTTTTATTGCTCAAAAATACCTTGGAAAACATGCGTACTTCCTGTGAGCGTGGTCACCTTTCCACAGATTGGACTTGTAATTTGCTGGTCTCCATGGAAATATTTAGGTTTAAGGCCATACTGTGGAACATTCTAAGCAAAAGAACAGCATCTCGATGGGGACAAGAAGGTGGCGGACCCTCCATCAGAAAAGTTACATAGTGCACCTTTAAACGTGTATTCCGTATCACTTTTTCTACTGTACGTCACTTACCCTCACTCCTCTGCCTTTGTCTTTTATTGTCTTTTTAATTCTGATTTGTTCATTCATGTCTTGCCAAGTGCGGTTTATGTATCAACGTGTGCGTGAGATACGTTTGTGGCCTATGCCCCCATTACGCATGACGCATCTCTCATTGCGGATTCGACAGATCCAGGGAACATATGCGTCAGCCTCGTTAAAACCTCTCTCGATCACTCTTAGGTCTTCCATGGGCAAATACCTAACATTTTGTCCACTTATTTTCATCATAAACTCAATGGCTGGTTGCTTGGTTTGTACTTTTGTCATGCTTTTCCCGTTTTGTCATCTGTTATTGATACCTTGGATGGCAGCGGATGGAGTAAGTCACACTCACAAGGCAATAAAAACAAAACTTGCTGTTCAGTCACAACTGTGGAACTATGGGAAACGCTGCAAGAGCACAATACTATACGGACAGCACTGACTGGGTGAAGAATATGCCCGAATTTGAATGGATGTCATGTCTGGAGAAGCCACTATGATGAATCGCTGTTTAAATCCTCTGTCACTGTCACTTCGCGTGCGTCTCCCCGTCAGTTAATAGTCACGTGGCCAAGTTCATCTCGGACTAGAAACTGTCTGGAGAACGGGATTACCCAGGGGATCCCCAGTATGCCCTGAAACAGTGTGAAAAGCCTATGTAAGAGAGACTATAATACACTGCACATGGACATTAACGGACTACTTTCTCTCTATGACGTCTCCACTCGCTGTTCCTCTCCTCTTGCTCCCACGCGCATTAACCCCCACCCCTTTTTTCACCTCAGATCTGCTCCTGTGCACACCGCAATCAGTCAAATAAAGGTTGTAGGTACAGACGAAGCAAACAGTGTATTGGTGGCTATGTTTTTATACTATACTAGGAGTGGTGAAAGATATATTTCCTGTCATTCTAATAGGAACTTCCTTTTGTGTACTTAAGGTATCAGCAACTACTTTTTTTTTTTTTTTTTTTACAGTAATGGGTTTTTCCAAGTTCAACGTAACCCCTCGCCATTGTTTTCAGCCAGGAGTGCCATAAGAGCGCGTAAATCACTTGAGAACGTTCTAATAATAAACTCACGGGTACATTTTAATTTACTTTTCTTAGCATTGTAATATCAAATTAGTGGACAATAGCTTGCAGAGCCTCCTTCAGTGTAGAAAGGGTCCTGTGCTGCCGTCTGGTGGTTAGTTGGAAGCATTTCAATTCGCTACTGGTGTAAATGAAAACCAAAAGACTTGTAATTTGAGTACAGATCACATTTATTCTTAAAGGGAGTACTGCGTTTGAAAGTGTTACAAAAGACACAAAACAACAAGAGAGATATGCACACACATGACAGTGACAGCACTCTCCAGGTTGTGGCGTGCAGGTGGTAAATACTACATGACTCTGGGGCACAAACCCACACACACACACATGCACAGTTACAGCTGGTGTGTGTGTGTGTTTGTGTGAGCCACAGAAGGAGTCCTCTGGTCCCCTGCCCCCCTCACCACCCCCCTCTCTCCCCCTGCTCTCCCCCTCTCCCTCACACCATCCCTCCCTGGAGCTTGTGCTTTGCAGAGTGGTGGACATGTTCCTCTGGGCCTCCTCACTTCTTCTTCTGGTCCTTTTCGTTGTATTCTAAGAAGAAGTCGTTGCAGGCCACAGTGAGCGCTCCGACCAGGATGATAAACTCGGTGAAGTCTACCTCTCCATCGTTGTTGGAGTCCAGGTCTCCCATGACTTTGTCCACTGCCTCTTTGTCTTGGGCGTTCTGCACAGACACATTTAACATTAGTATTAGCCTTACCATGTGACATGTAGGGGTATTAGACTGGGGATGGGGAGCCCCTCCCAGCACTGGGCCCTGGGTTAACAGGACCCAGTGCCTGAGGTCTCTAATTTTTAATTAGACAACATGTAGTATGGGCCCACCAAGATAATTTGTACCTAGGGCCCAGAATTTGGTGCTACACATCTGGTTACACGAACATGTTATAGTGATAGTGTTGATAGTGGGTGCTCCTTACCCCCAAGTAGTTGCCCAGCTCTGTGGTGAGCAGCTCTTTGAGCTCGGCTCGGCTCAGTGTGTATTTGTCTCCTTCGTTTCCAGAGTATTTGTGGAAGGTCTGGATCATGAGCTGCATGGCGCTCTCCAGGGTGGAGGCATTCTCAAGGTTAGGCAAAGACATTCTGAGAGAGAGAAAGACAACTGGCAATGAAACAGGCATTTGCACATCCTACTGAACTTAGAACCTGTAACAGCCCTGTACTGACCAGCACATGTAAATCTATTGACTGATGTTGGTGCATGCCCAGTTTGAACCTGATAGAAAACTGAGAGTGACTTTTAGTTATTCTCAGTGTTTCCTCCTGGGCAGAGCCTCAGGTCTGTGCACAGATAATATAATGTAATGCTCATGTGTTTGTTGGCTTCAGAGACAGAAGCTCTGGGAGAGCACATGGTCAGGGGCTGGACATGTGAGCCAGCGTCAGGTGAAACTCAAGGCAATGTGATAGTCCTAAAGTGAAGCTGCTCCGGCCGAAACAAGCAGAGAAAGCTCTGAGTGCTTGTCCACCCTCCACCTCTGAACTGTGAGGGCTCCTCAACTGTCACTTACATTTAACTCTCCTTCTTCTGGATGATGTTTACAGAGACAGCTCGGAAGTGTCAGCCGCTGTACATTCATCCGGTGGCAATACTTTCAAAAACCTACACTAAGCATTTTTAAAAGAATCTCAAAAAGCCACACATTTTACACAAAGTCCTCTTACCTGAGTGAAGGGTGAGTGCTGGCCTTGTGGTCAAAGCTGCAGAGAGAGAGAGGAAAGGCAACTGATGCTGGTCCAGAGCTGGGACATGTCTTAAATACCCTTTCACTCCTCCCATCCCACCTGAACCGCCTCCTCACACCTGCTACCCCCCCTCTCCCCCTTCACTGTGTCCTCATCCACAACTTCTCTGCTTACACACCAGACACCTGCTATCTGTGCTGGGATCCTGCTGTTGTCCTGCAGGGATGACATAATGGTCAAAACGTTAACACCACTGAAAATACAGAGGGGGCATTAAGTAAATTGGAAAAACCCATAATATGTCCGAAACTCAACTCTAAATGGTCTGGAGACACTCAGGTGACAGCACAGACAGCACTAAAGACAGAAGGCACTGTCCACACGCAGTCACAATATTATCAGAGTTAATAGTTACCATGAAAATAAATACTCAAGTAGATCCAGAGCAAATTAAAGTTTAGAATTATATTTTAGTATTCTGCATTTTACTCTAAAATAAACTGGTTAATAAATACAAAATTATTGAATAATTATATGATATAAAAATCTGAAATCAACTCTAAAATCAAAACTCACTCTTTCTGTTTTTTGTTTTTTTTTTTCACTTGGATGTGGGTAAAAATTGTGTAGCAAAAACTTGTTTTCATGCAAGAATCATGCCATTAATTTCACTAGATACATACAAAAAACATGCATTTGAACATAATTTTATTGCCTCACCATGATTCATTTTGTTTATTGATGCAGGATATGTGCCATTTGAACTACTGCACTGGTTATTACATTGAAAGAGTTATATTTAAGTGGGATTTCTTGTTTATTATTGAAGGTGTAAGATGCCATGTCAGCTGCAGGGGATTTTGGAAGAAGAAACCTTCTTGACACTGTAGCTGAATAACACCAGAGGACAGACACACCACACCTGGCAACCCTGCAAAGGAAATCCCAAACAAAGACATAGTAACACCAGTCTATGCACACCACATGTTTTAATACTTCCTGGATTTTAAAAGGACAAAAATCAAGGTAAGACTATCCCACTGTAAACCACATGTTCAGCAATGTTATGTGGCCAAAGCGAGAGGTCAGCTGACAACATAGGCCTATATCAGTGACGCATTAATCAGATAGGGCTCTGTTGCATTCATGTGACAACACAACATTCTAAAGAGCCTACAGTTTAATATGAGCTGGAGGGGAGAAATGATGATAGAATTAGCTTGTTTCTTAAAAGTCCAAAATGCAGATGTTTTTACCTGGTGTATACTTATATCCCTGTAATTACTGGGCCTATCCTCAAAGAAACCAAAACTCACACAAAGTTCATATTAAAAAGTGATGACAATATTCAAACACACAGGCACAATTGTTGTCAGTTCAAAAGACTTTACCACACAAAATTAATGTGGCAAATCTGTGAACCCAAATCCTAATAAGAACGTTTGTGAACAAAACCTATTTGGGTTATAGTCCAGACGCGATGGTAGCTAATCTATGTGTGAAAGTTATGTCTTATGCTTCCCACACTATTCTATCATGATGGCTGAGTGGACTGCATTCTCGCCTCAAAGCAAGAATGACCGGGATTCAACTTCTGAGTGGCATGGGGCCTTTCAGCTTTTCATGTTTCTCTCTGTGTCTGGGTAAATCTCCTTCGGACACTCAATTTTCCCTCATCAACCCAAAACATCCCCCATGAAATGAATGATGGATCCCTGTGTGTTGTACAGAAGCTGTTCACTGATTTTCTCAGTAAATGGTAACACACACATTTTTATAAAACGCTTTTCCACCTTCAAGGCTTTACATTAAGGAACCATTCACACACACATTCATACACCAGTGTATGTAGACACTGGGAACAAGGTGGGTTAAGTGTCTTGCCCAGTGACACTATGACAGCAATCATCTGTGGGAGATGGGATCACATCGCCAACCTGTGGATTAGTGGATCTGACCGCTCCACCAATGATGTTTACGTAACGAGCGGGATTTGAAACGCCAACCTTCAGTGTCAGCAAAAAATGGGTCAAATGCAGAGGATGATATTCCCTGCCTTGACCTGTAAAGTATATCTTAACCAATGTGATGCTGATGAGTTTTGGCACTGACATCATGAAATCTGTTCCTGACATCAAGAAAAAATATGGTTGGTATAACCTTGTCACACATATAGAGACTATATTCATGAGTATGTCAGCGGATCTCATTGTATGGGCGCACTGTGGAATATGAAGTCAATGTATATGGGGAATGAATATTTTACCCATGTGCTCATTTAAATCCATCCTTCGCCCACCGAACATGAGGTTGGGCGTAGTGACAGTGATGGAGGGGGTAGGGGCAGAAGACAGACAGAAAGCGGTCAACACAGAACAGTGACACATAAAACACATAGTGCATTTGAATGGATGTTCTGTGCAGTCATGCGTGAATGGACACAACATGTACATCAGATGAGCCTATGTTATTCTATGTGTGATTAGCTGTGGTGGAGGGAGCGTCCTATGGGAGTGTTTGTGTCTAATGTTGCACAGAGGAGAACACCGCACAAAGGGAAGCGCATACAGTATGTCAGGCTCACATTTCAATAGCTGATGCTGCAGAGTTTGACCAGTCAGGGGTGTCAAAGCTATATTTAGTTCACTATAGGAGACTGGTCACAATGGAGGACCAGGTTCTATAGCTGCAGAGAATAGAACATAGGCTGGAGTATGGCAAATAAATATGCAAATATGGATGAGACAGAAGAGTTTTCATATAAAGTTTTTATTGTTTTGAAAATACAATCTTCTTTGCATGTTCTAAAGACTACACACAGCTCCGAGTCCTTCAATCCTTGACGGCCTTTTATAGTGTGACTTGAGTGGTTATATATCGGTTCATTTCAGAGCTCCATCAGTGGGGACAAGATACAAAAATGAGATGACTGAGTAATTTCTATGTTATGATGATGAGATAAATGGCACATATAGAGAAGATATGTTACTAGATCTTGATAAAGCCCATGACGAAACGAGCTTCCAGTTTAGAGGAATCTATGAAGCTGCTTCAGTGGAACCACACTGCTTTTGGCTCATGGCATTTGCCAAGTAACCAATCAGATTGAAGTATTCCTGGAAGTTGACTTTTCCATCGCTGTTTTCGTCTAATCCTTTCTGCATCTCTTTGATCGCAGAGGAGCTGTCGGCATCCTGAACAAAACACGAGAAATTAAACATGGCTTTATCGTCATCATTATGGGGATGGGATGAGACACGAGATTGGGTCCATGAGAACGAAACCAGATGCGGTTTTTTTACACAATTTCTAATATATAAATTGTGCGATTCAGTTCAAAATTTTTGCCTCACATTTTAAATTTTTTTTTTTGGTATTTGGTCCTTGTAGCACTGCTTTTTGGTAGCAAATGTATGAGAGATGTAACTCACCAGCTCACAACCTTTTTTGCAAAATCAAAATGTAGACACATTAAAAAAATCTCACAAAATCATTTTCCTCATGTGTGCACAATCTTGTAGTAATTTTGTCTCGCAAGATCTTGTGGCACAAGATCTTGTCCCACCCTTAATTATCCTCATTATAGGACAATACAACTAGATAGAACATTAGACTACTGCAGGCACACACCTCCATGATGCCTCCCAGGTGCTTGCTCACGAGTTTCTTGAAGGAGCTGGAGTCCAGGTTTTCCTTCCCTTTGGACGACTTTATGAAGGTCATGACCAACGTCTTTATGGCGTCCTCCATTTCTACAGAGAATAAACAAAGAGTGTGAGAAATATAGTCAATACAAACAAATACTGTGCATGATATTAGGAACATGAAGCTGTCTGCAAGTCCATCTCATGTACTTAGAGTTAAAACCAGTTTGGTCTTTCTAGAGGTCTAAATCTGAATTGTGAAGCCTCCAATAATCTCTAACCACTTCTTGTCCTTGTTCCTGGAATACTTCCCAGCCAGTCATGGCCGTGAGCCTAGCGGAAGCAGGCTTTCATTGATGAAGATGGATGAATGACATAACAAAAACATCCTTGTTCAGATCTTGATAAAGTGAATAAAAAGCATGTGATTTGAGATGGAGTGAGATAAGGAGGCGCTCTGAGGACAGTGGACAGTGGAGGGGAGTCTCTATACATGCTTTGGGAGCTGTGATCTGTGACGACGGATATTTGACCCTGAAGCGCAGCAGGAGGCCCCGGGGTCATGTTACTGCAGCCTGCCGTATGCTGCACCATACATCACAACAAACAAACATGGACCAAATCTGCCCCAGGAAAAACACCACGGATCAAATACAACATAAACATTAAGAGATGAAGCAAGCACATTCTGTATAGTGTTTTTTAAATTTTCACGGACAAAGCAATTCTATAGAACTGCAGTTAGACCAAGAGCAAATGTTTATAATTCACAAAGGAATGCAAACAGATAAATGCTATTATTCATTGAGTAACTTAATACTTATAGAACTACATTTCATATTGCAGATATTTGAAGGCAGAGTAAAACAGTACTACACCACACAGGCTTGAATGCATAGGGCTGCAGCATGATTATGTAAAGTGGCTCAGTTGGTAGAGCAGGTGCCTGTGCATGGGTTTCAGGTGAGGATGGTTGCCATAGCAAGTAAGAATTTCAAAGCATAATGGGCAAAAGTCCTAAAAAAAGTCCTTCAAATCAGGAAGTAGTGATGATGTCACTGAAATGAATGAACACATACAGAGCATCTATAGTTTGACCTTGTAGATCTGTCTGCCAGTTCACACACCACAATTTTAAGATAACGTGCCTTTATTCTGTGCTCTAACTTCAATCTCATACACAGCTCTAATGCAGGGATGTGAAGCATGCAATTCTGCCCCCAAGGTACAATTAGTTTTGATGAGACACCACTATGTTTACGCTCATCTTAATATGTGCTTTTTGAAAACCGCTTCCTTATTGCGCAATGATATTTTTGCAGCCAAACTTATTGATCACGTATTAGGCTAATGTAATTTGCGTCAGTAAAATAATGCAACTTGGTCATGATATTTGAGTGTTGCAATGCTTACTTCTTCACAGAGCTCATTACATAGTGCAGGTGGTAGCGGACAGTGTTGGTTACATGCTTATTTGCACACACTGACAGCCTCTACCTGACGTTACCTGTGAAGTATTTTCTTCAGGGGAGCAGAATTCCGAGACGACAGCTCTCGGAAAACTCCACATTGAAGATCCATTGATAGCTATCACTCATTAACCACATAGCAGTGTGGGGTGAGGCATCTTCCAAGTGTGTATTGGAAACTGCAGCTAATGATGGTAATGGGTGCTCGGGCTCATGTTATTGGGGTAACCGTACACCGCTGTAAATGTCCCATCTGATGCCACGCCTTCAACATGGCCGACAAACAAAGGCCAAAATAGACAGACAGAGACGAGCTGATAACCAAAGCAGGACAACACCAATTAGGGCTCCGCTGCATTAACCTAATTACAGGGCGAGAGCAGGACACGCTACTGGTCAGGCACCCAGAAAGGGTCAGATTGGATTTCATGGCACCACACACACATACTTTAGAGCGATCATCTGTCATCATATGCTCACTCTTCATCATTATTTAATAAGTTGCTATAATTGTCTTGACACCTACCCAGGCCAGCCCCGCATGCACAACACAAGCAAAGCCCCGTGTCCCCATTCACTGTGTATGTAGAGCTGAGGGACACTCTGTCAGAGTACTTGACAGACCACCATCCATTAGTGTCCTCCAGCCCGCGTAATGAGATGAACATGAGAGTAACTAGGCCTCGGTCTACATGAGAGGTGACAGTAGCTACAGTAAAAAATGGCTCGCCAAAGCATTCATTGTGGTGGTGGTTTTAACACTGGAGTTATAGATGTAATGTTCAGTGAATGGTGAATCAATTTTTTACGTTACTATATTGCGTACCTACCATTACATTGCACTAATGGTGAACTTGGATAACTAAAGGTACGCTGAGTAACTTGTCTGGTGGGGAGACCAAATTGCCTCCATGGTGATGTTATTGCTTTGCCTGGAATGTTTCACAGTATGGCATTAACGTTATCTATCTCCGTGAAGACAAGCAAGTGACACCTCCAGCCCACTCACTGTAAGAATGCATGTTATTCAAGGAATTTAGACCAATAGAAAAACGCAGCTGTGATGAAATAAATTAAAGTTAATGCCATATTGTGAAATATTCCAGGGAAAGCAATAACACCCCCATGGTGATTAAAAAGTGCAGCTTTAACAGATTTGACTCATGGTAGATGCAAACTAACTACTTTTCATTTTGATTTCATTTATTTGTTTATTTACAGTGGATGTTTTACTTAAGACATGGTACATTGTGAAAAATAGTTTACTAGAATTATCTTGCTTTATACAGTTATAGAGTCACAGGCATAAAGTGGTCTTCAATATTATTTTTTATCATCATGATTTCCTTAATAAGTCTGTTGCACATGTAGGCCTGTCACAGTAACACATTTTGAAGCACGATATATCGCTACAGAGAAATATTGCGATAAACGATAATACTTAAACTACTTTATACCACTGACACAAAGCAGGATAATCCCAGGTAACCAATTTTTAAACAAACTATATTATTAAAAGGCCTGAGCTGCAACAAATGAATAGTAGAACGAAGCAATAACTAGCCATAGATGTTATTTATTCAACCCTCTACAGCCCAAGTCTTATCGTGTTACATAAAAATGCTAAAATCTCCCCACTATTGCAAAGAAATTATACAATCGATAAATATTGAGCCCCAAATATATATTCCAGCTTTCATATACTGAACAATAAGTCGTTATACAATATCAAGCACATGGAAATTGTTACTGTGACATTCATAACGGTAGTTCACAGTCTTGCAATTATATTTAATATGTACTGATCAAGAGGCCTCAGTGTCTGTAGAGGGCAAAGCTCTGCAATGTGCATCTTCCTCTATAATCTGGTTTACCAATGATACCAATGATACCGATGTATGCAATCATTTAGTATACAACGTAAAATACTATATAAAGACACATTTCCTAGTGTTTTCTCTTGTAATTGTTCAGTAAACATATCTCTGTCTGTCTCTGAACAAATGGGACTTGTCTGGGCCTTATAATTACCAGTCCAGTGACTCAGTGCAAGCTTGTGCACACTGGTATAAAGCTCGTTTAGTCCAAGTTCTGCACTGGCTTCAACGGCTCTTAGAAAATTAGCATAATGTAGTTTCCTCTTTAATGTCTGTCTCCAGGAATAAAGCTAAAACACTTTATTGCACCCAGTGATGTCATTAGGCGGTATTCCAGGAAGTGCTCAAATCACCAATATCCAGAAATGGACCTATAATGAATTGAATGAATTATCTTATTATTCCTCCATGCACCCATCTTACCAACTTAAATGCAAGCAGCTATTGTTATCAACCTTATTTGACCTACTTCAGAGCACTAACTGACAGCCAGTTTGTGCGCCCTCTGCTGGCAACTTTAGTGTTTAGTATGTATAGAATCAGTGCTGAAATATTGCATACACATTATGTTAAGCTTCTAATGTCAATGCTAAGCTCTCCAAACAGTTGTTCAAAAATACCTAATAATGCACATATAACACCTGTAAGAGCTTTTGCCAATAGTTTTGTGTAATAGGCCATAACAAAACCATTACTAAGCCCCGGTTGTCCTCTATTTCACCACATCATGAGGACTGCAGAAATACCACTCACTTGTGCGCATGTTTGTAAAGAATGTTAGTTAACAAAGAAGCTCTTCAGACCGTGTTTTTTTTTTGTGAGTTTATGGCATTTAACACTGGCAGCACATGACCTTACATCATGATTGTGTGCTATTGTCATATTCACATTGGAATCCGCAGCGACCCATGGAAGTAGCTTTATTATATATGTTGGCATATGCCAATGCTATCTTCATTCATTTAACTCGTCCATCATGATTCAAGCTCTAGTAAATTGAAAAAATGACCATAGCCTATGGTATGGACTGAGAAAAGGCTAACAGTTCCACGGGTTAAAGGTGACCACTAACATTTGCCCTCAGGGCGCGTGCATCACAGTTATGCAAAAGCATCACCGCTCTCCAGTTGGTCAAAAACTGTTGAGGGGATTGTGTGTTTGCACTGACTTGGTCTGAGGCCATGAGACGTGTACAAACGAGTACAGGTAAATCAGGCTGGGCCACCCCACCTTAGGACAACAGGCGCGTGACGACACTGTTCTCGGAGTTTTGGGGGGTGCCCTCTCTGCTCTGCTACAGTATAATGTCTTATCCAGCCGGGCTCAGATGATAGCGGCCGTGCCAGGGCTCCACCCTGCCTGGTTGTTTGTACGAGGCGTGACTGACTCACTTCCTCCGTGGACATGTTACCTGTCATCGGCCTGGTCACTGGTTCTCCCCCTCACTGGCTGAAGCCCTTTTCTCTGTTCCGCCACAGTCTTATCATGACACAGCGTGAATAATTCAGCCTGATAAGAGCTGACCAACTGCTTCGAGTTCGCCTCGCGATAACGGGCCGTGGTGCTTCTGCCAAACCCGGAGCGCACAGTGAGATAAAGAGACGCAGGGGCTTGCCCGCCCGCGCCGCGGCCCACATTCGCGTTTAGCCCAAACTAATCCTGACAGTTTGTAGGGGGACCTGGGACCACTCCAACACACAGCGGATGAATAAGTAAACGTGGTGCGGGTCTCGGTTTTCTGTGGAAGTGTAAAGGACTCGGGGTTACGTTACCAACAAGGAAAACCTGATCCCCATGACCACCAATACGCACACTCCCCGAGCATACAACATTCATGACAGCCTTGGAATAGGATGGTTTTCTAGTCAGCCCCAAAAAGGAACAACAAAGTGAGAATTAGCAAAGCGTAAAACTTACTGTGTGAATCTAGGCTTCTTCTTCAGCTGCTTCTGTCCAGGATCCTCCTCCCTCAGTCCTCCTCTAGATTAACCAGCAACACATATCTTTTCCGTGATTTAACTACTCACTCAAGCCAACTTTTTTTCATTGTCACAGGGCGTGTGCCTAGAGAGGAGGAATGCGCACAGAGGCGCAGCTTGAGCAACTGCGCTTCAGACAAATAATTGGTTACAAACATTTAGCTTTGTGTAAACTTTACCAAATAAAACTCAACAACAATTGACCTATAACAATATGGCATTCTTTTGAAGTGATAAATTTGGTAGTTGATTACTTTATGCATGGCATGTTACTGTCAACGTGTATAAACTTGTGTTCACATCTCTTTAATATGGTGCAGTGAGGACACACCCTAAAACTTTACTCACTAGTGTAGAGAATCCAAAGATAAGAACCTTAGAAAGTGTAGAAATGACCAAGGTTTGACAAAGAAATTAGACTTTCACTTTTCACTTTATTTTCTTGCTTTGGCAGAAACTATCTCGAGAAGAGTGCGCAGGAGCGGTGTCTGTGCGCGCGGGGAGACGTGCCAAGCTGCAAAAAACTTTCCAAGAAAACAAGGAGAAAAGGCTGCTGCTGTTACAGACTTGTGAGCACAGGCATGTGGGGCTGTGAGTGTACTTAAAGAACAGACGGACTGGTTTCAATATTGCTTAAATAGTTGAACAATATCCAGTGACAGTGCGCGTAATCGTTGAGGCTGGGAAAAAAGCGAGGGTACTTGACACAGACATTTGGAAATATTCCCATTTGTCAGTAGACGAAACGAACTCTCAATAGTTAGACAGGTAAATGCTATTGGTTGGCTCTGGCATGCTTGTCGGCGAGCTGTCCAATCAGCTGCCAGAACTCCAAGAAGTTCAGTTGTCCATCGTTGTTCTCATCCAGTGATTTCATAAGTTGGTCAATGGCAGATGACTCAGTGTTCTGTGGCGCACAAAAAAGAAAACGTGTATTTTAAAACATGAATAAAAATATAATTAATTACAGACTACTAACTTGGTTCAATGGAGGACACAGGGGGCGTAGGAAAGGGAGAGAGAATCATGCACATTCAGCCCTATGGTGGTTTGGCACAGCGTTGCAAGCTCTGTTGCCATCTGGCGGACACTTTAAGGAAAGCAAGACTGGAAATTTCCACAACTTTCTTTCCTCATAGATTCACGAAGATAATTAAACTAAGCAAATTGTGCCCGTAAACACCTCTTTCTGTTGCTCAGTGAAGGCTGAAATGTACAACTAACATTGCTTGGATATTCTTGTGAACCATGAGAGAGTGTTTAGGTAAAAAGAACTAATCTGCCCACATAAGACAAAGTAAACACAGTCTTGGCTGGTATGACTAACACTTAATTACAGCAGACAATGTGGTGACCAGATGATCCCGGTTACCAGAGTGGTTAAGTGGGACTATTTCCATGGAACAATTCAGAGGTTTTCTCTTTTTTATTCTTTGAATTGAGATATATTTAACCATTGTTATTGAATTTTAAATGCATGCTTGACCACAGTACTGTCCAATTGCTTTATTGATATGCATGTGTTTTATAAACTGAAAGATTAAATTGTTCAAAAATGGTTTTGAACTAGGTTATGAAATTTAAAGGTGCACCATGTCATTTTGCTGCTGGAGAGTCTGCCTGCTTGTTGCCATTGGTTTGTTATGGCTTTGCCTGGAATGTTACGCAGTAACACACATAGCATTAAACCTGTCTACCTCCATGGCCACAAGCAGGTGACACAACCAGGCCAAGTTTCAGGTCTGATCTGTGGAGAGGCAATCTCGCTCTTAATTTGAAATGTATGTTGAGCAATAAACAGAAAATTGCCAAATTGTGTAACACTGAAGTAATAATATGGAGACAGCAGTTGGCATTACATAGTGTACCTTTAAAGTAGTCATTAACACCCAAGATATGAACGCATATAAACCATAGTCATTTACTCACCTCCACTAACTTAGGAAGTTCAGCAGTGACCAGTTTGTGGAACTCATCTCTGCTGAGAGTACTGGATGAGCCCTCAGTGCCTGCATACAGTTTGAACTTGGACACCAGTTCTCCAATGGCAGCCTCCATCTTTGTCTGAGTGGCACCAAATTAGAAGTGAAGGTACAATGTGTTTTGCAAACAGACTTTGTGGTCCTTTTGTAGTCTGCCTTGAAGCAATGATTGACTTATTTCTAACAATATAAGCATAGTCTTTCCTGCAGGCTGTTGTGGCCAGTAATACAATAACCCATGTTTCCACCACATTTTCCATGATGAGATTCCACACTATTTTAACAAGCTTTTCATCAGCTGTAGTTAATAGTTACTGTGTCTGACCTCTAGAAATGTCATGCCCGGAGGTTAATTAGTCTGAATAGCCACAACATCTCAATAATAATGACAGTTGCAAACTCTTATCTTATTCGTACCACACAGTCAAACCCACAGGGAGCAGCTAAGAGTTTTATGTCCTTTTTTAACCTTAGCCCAGCTCAGACTGAATTCATTTAATTGGTTAAAGGTGTACATTTTAGTCCGTTACAGGCCAAACATGTAATTACTCTAAATGGAGAGTAAACCAGTGGATCAAACCTTTGTCTAGTAACTCAGTATTGGAGATTCTTACCCATTTAATTTTATTTTATTTGAGCACTTTGGTTACTGAGTATACAGTAAAGAAAAGCTTAAAGCCTTCAAAAACATCTGGTTACACTTTTTTGGGGCATTGTAAAAAAAAATGGACAAAAATAGTTTGGGGTTATTCCATGTTGTCTGTAACTTTAAAATACAGCCTCACAGAGCTTCTGTAATCTTAGTGTAACACTGTGACTTCATTGTTTCTATGTGAATTTGCCTGCAGCAGTAAGGTAGGACCAGTTATGATTGGCTCAGCTCCAGTTTTCTCATTCAGTTCTAATTCAATTCCAGTTAGTCTTATACGGCTATAAAGACAAAGGTCATAGCAGTATGAACTGATTGGAATTACAACTGTATTTCTCTTTACCTGCACCCCTCCTTTGACTATTATGTCCAAACCATTACTCATCTAAATAGAAAATTTGTTGACCTATAAAAAGTCAAGGGCGACAAGGTTCTTCTCTTCTCATTTATTAACACCGTTGTTCAAAAGTCTAACAAATACATTTTTATGCTGCCGTATGTGTGTGGTTCCTCACGTATGTCATTTCAACAGTAAACCCAAAACAAACAAACAGTCCCAACAAAAACAGTGAACTATCAAACAAGACTTCATATGAAATCATTAAAGACATTCTAGTGCACAGCATACAGGTTTTTTAGTGCACAGAAGTACCTGAAAACCTGTACACGCTCAACACGTTGTTATTATTATGTGCTCTTTTTAAGTAGACCTGTTTAAAGGTGCCATAACATCTAAAAATAAGTTAAATAGAACAAGTTAGCACAGTCATGGTCTTAAGCCATATTTACAAAACAAAAAAATAATTATTATTTAATGACTATAACAACCCATTAAAAGGTACACTATGTAAAATTTATGTTGGAGGGTCCGCTACCTGCTTATCTCTTTGGTTTGCCTGGAATGTCCCACAGTATGGCATTAACCTGACACCAGCAGGCCAAGTTACTGGACAAATCTGGAGAAAAGCATCCTATCGAGCATATAAAACACCTGTAATTGAACAAATGCAAGATAGATAATTTAATGCCCTGCAGTGGAACATTAACATTTCCACAGAAACAAGCAGGGAGTGTGCGCTCCATTAGAAAAGTTACAAAATGCACCTTTACATGGAAAGTGGTTGCAGATTTATACAAGTCATTACAGCCAGGCAATTGCATCCTCTTAACAGCAGTTGTACAGTGTGGGAGAACTGAGAATTAGCTCAGAGGAAAAAGAACCAAGTAAAACAGGTACAGAAAAATAGAAACAGGAAATGTCTACTTTACAGATGTGTGGGCCACAATAAATACCCAGGTGTGAGAAGAACTTTTTCTGTTGTTAGGGTTATGTTTCTGTATTCAGGCTATAGCAACGATCACAACTGAATCTTGAATTAGCAAATCACAAAGGCTTCATTATTTAAGTACAATAATGTAAAAAAAAACATCTATGTATGAAACCTGCTAACGCTGTAGTTTAGACCTCTACAAACATGTTCTGAAACACATGGGATTCTTGTTTAGCAGATCATATTTCCGTCTTTTCTCAAATGTGAATGCCTAGATGTGTTTAGTGTAGACACTGTGGACTAAATATTGATTTTAAAACACAAAGTACCATAATTGTCAGAAGAATTGTAAGCCGATGTGGTCCATGGTTTGTTGAGTCTCACTAGGTTGGTATGCAGTAAACTTTGCAAACAGAAAAAACAGAAATGACACGACACTGGTGCAGCAGGAAGAGGTAAAATAAAGAGGTCATCCTGTTAACGTGTTTGTGGTATTCATGGTCCATTATTAAGTGTTCCCTTTTGAATCACCTCTCCTCTGTCAGGCCCGGCTCTGCTTCCTGCACCAGGCTGCTCACTTCCTTCAATGCAAAAATGATTATCTACCAGGAGATAAACTGACTTGAGTTAAATATTTCAATTTTTGTCATTTGGACAAGCCCAGATTTATTTACTTGATGGACCTAAATCAGGACTTTAATGCATTTTATCTTATTAAGATAACAGAATTTCCAATGGGTTAAGAAAATAACCTTTACTTTATTGATGAGTTAATTTCTTATTTCAAGCTAATTGTTCTTGAAACCAGCTAGAAACGGCAGGATCGTTTCTAGATTTTATTAGTTCAAAAACATAAAAGGTGCACAATGTAATTTTTCTGGTAGAGGATGCATCACTTGCTTGTTTCCATAGAGATGTTATCGAATTACCAGAAATGTTCCATAGTTAAACTTATCTCATTAGCATGTATTCAATTACAAATATTTTTATTGCTCAGAAATCCCTTGAAAAACATGCACTGTCACTGTGAGCTGTCACCTGTATCTTAATGTAGCATAGTGGCGTCACCTGCTTGTTTCCAGATTCTAGGTAAAGCAGGGCAGAACCCCCATCAAAAAAGTTACATAGTGCACCTTTATATCTACTTATAATAATAATAATAATAATAATATTCAGAATTTAATTCATTTTAAGCCTTAATAGATACTCATTTTTTGCAGTGTCCTCTTCAGGCACGTCCTCTCCCACTTTCCTTCCCAAACTCCGCCTTGACTCCCTCCTTCTCGCCCGGCAGCATAAACTTCTGCATCACGTCCATTTCAAATCCCTCCATCTCATCCTCTATGGTGCTATCCTCCTGTTCACTGTCGTCTTCTCCCTCAACTAGATCTTCCAAAATATCCCCTATATCCTCCACGTAATCCTGGAAACTCATCTGATGGTGCGGAAAGACGCCATTTTGAAACATTTCCGTGGCTAACTTTTGCAGCTCAGCGATGTGCGAGGGCTTCACTCCCGCTTTTTCCGCTTTCGACAAGTAATTCTTTAGGATTGATTCAAATTCCGAGAGAGGAACTGGTTGCACCCCTTCGGCTTGGGCGCAGGTGTTAGGGGAATCGCAGGGGTGCTGAGGTTTTGAACTGTGTTGGAGGCGCTCTCTTTGACGGGTCCAATATTCCGGTTGTCCCACTTTGGGTTTGGGCTGTGAGTGAGCAGGCTTCTTATCGTTCCATGTATGATCCTTATGCTCACTGCTTTTATGTTTATTAGATTTCTCAAAATTACCTTCCTCCCATTCTTTTTGATGCCTTTTTTCTTTATACCCTACTCTTTTCTTCTCGTCGTCTTCGTTCTTCCACTGTTTCTTGTCATCCTTTGCCCACTTTTTCTGTTCTTTGCCTTTTTCTCTCCTCTCTCCATCGTCTTTTCTATTTCGACTTTCATATTCATCCCTCTCTTTCGAATGCCTTTTCTCGTACTTATGTTTCTTTTCTTCTTCATGGTCATCTCTTCCCTTTTTCCAATGCTTGTCTCCAGGTCCTTTGTGCGTTTCCTGATAGTACTTGCTTACTTTACTTCCGTCCTTACTCCTCAATTCTTTAATTTTATCATGTTTGTGCTTTTTATCACCTTCGTAAGTCCACTCTTTCTTTTCTTTCTTTTCCTTCCAGGGCTTCCCTTCATCCCCTCTGTTTGACTTGTCTTTCTTCCACTCTTTAGTCTCATCTTTTTGCTTTGAGTGCTTATCCTCCTTATATCTCTTTTCAAATCTACCACCTTCAGATTTATCTTTTTTCCACTCTTTTTCTTTGCCCTCTGTCTTCCCTCCATCTTTGCGTTGCTTTTTCTCTTGTTTCCATTCGGATTTCTCTCCATCTTTCCACTCCTTTCTAATACCTCTGTCGTACTTGTCCTTCTTGTGCACGTGATGGTCTGCTGGCCTGTGACTGTCGTTCTCAGTTTGTCCACTAGGGGGAGTTGTAGCCGCTGCTGAAAGAGAAAGCTCATTCAGTAGACAGTTCTGTACAGCAGTTGCTATGTAAAAGGTTGATTAAAAAACTTAAAAAAGGTCATTCAGTTGCATATCATGTTTTCTCTCATATGAAAATGTTTAATATTTGAATTTGTTGTGAATATACATTTAGTTTTTGGAAGCCATCAAAATATGCACCAATCATCATGGCGAGAAAACATAATACATGATCTTAAAGGGGAACTGTTACTTTTCTGGGTCTCAAACCTTCTATTCTCAATGGAGACGAGCAGGTGACACCACTAAACTGAATATTTTTTGGCAATAATGTTTGTACCATACTGTGGAACGTTCCAGGCAAGCAGGTGTCAGACCCTCCACCAGAAAAAGTTACACAGTGCACCTTTAAACCAAGCCAACGCTGTTAATGAAATGGTTACTACACTACCACCTATCTCATTCTCTACAGTCTAGTGCAGTGGTTCTCAAACTTTTCTCACCAAGTGCAAACCAAGATAATGTTTGGATTCGGAGTACAACCTCTAAATCCGGACTATATCAGGCTCTAATTGGAACTAAACATGGTCTTATATTATGTAAGCCTTAACCATGGACAGTTAAAATATTTCTAAATTGCTGGGTTTCAGATGACAACAACAGTCTATAGGCCAATAATATTTAATACAGATGGGGGGCAGCTAAAATTAATATTGTAAAAATGCAGATTTACGTTGTGATACAGTGAGTTCTTGGGTCTAGTCACTAATAGAAATGATCAGGTTCAACATTTGTCAATTTACCTTATATGGATATTTCATGGCAAAGTACAGTGTAATCACTAGGGAAAACTGTGTCTTGCCCCCCATCTGCGAGTATAACATCATCACATTCTAGAATCTGAAAACCACCAACAGAAACTATGCATACCACCAGAGCACCACAGTGCAGCCCACGCACCACAGTTTGAGAAACACTGGTTTAGTCCATAACAACTACCTACCTCTCCTACCTGCATAGAGCTTTATGTGTGTCAAAGTGGACCTCAGAGTCTCTACTTCTTTCTGTAGCATTGACACAGACTCCAGTTCTGTTCTCATCTTCTCCAGTTCTTTCTGAAGCTCAGGGACACTCTCCATGTGTCTCTTTAACCTACTGTTTTCCTGCTGCACCTCCTCCTGTCGAAGTCGCTCAGTGCTGCCCTCTGCTGCTTGTGCCTTGGCCAATTTTAGCTCCTCGTTCTGAGACTTTAAAAGAAACACAGCCACAGGTATTTGTTACTGGAAAGTCCGTCAGTATGTAGTAGCATTAAAGGGGCTATACCTGATTTTAATTTACATGTCCATTGTATAGTAAAAACTGTTAAATAAGAACAAAACTGAGACTGTCAAATATTAGCTATTCATTTATATAACATTTTCTATGAGCCTACTAACAGGGCCCCTTTTTTTCAGGCACATTGTTACAAGGAATCATGGGAAACCGACTGCGTGACACTATCCCAGACAGTTGTTTATGTACAATGTTGCAATAAAAGAGTGGCCCTTTATGAGAGATAATGTACCTGAAGTACCTGAAGTTGGGCTTGTAACATTTCTATCTGCTCATTCCCTTTAGTTAATTTGTTTAAGAGTTCAGCTTCTGCTCCAGGTCGAGAAATATCCGGGTTAAGCCACTCCTGTCACACGAGAAGTCATTTATTACAACTTTTATTTAGATAAAGTTGACATGTCAATATGCTGCTATACTAACAGTAGAGCAAACAACAGTCTGACTGACCTGTTTTCCAGATGACTCAGATTCCTTCAGCTCTGCAGTAGGATGGTCGCTTTCTGCAGAGGAGGGACATAAAGCTTAACTTCTTCTGTTTAATAGAAATGATGGCGCCAAAAGCACATATATTCAGATATTTGAATTACATGTCAAAGAAGCCATTACAGAAAACAAGGCAATTTTAAATTATATCCACACCTCTATGAAAACCCTGTATCCTCTCAGCATCAAGTAGTTTCACATAGGGGCGGGGCGATATAGCAATGGTCACTGCAATTGGTTAAATCCAGCTGTCACTCACTCAGCTCCTTACAGAGGCTGACCAACAGAAGAGATCGGTGAGAAAAAGTGTCCGTTTTTAAGCAATCTGTTGTATTAAATAGAGAATTAGTGAATCACGATTTGACAATATAATGTAAATGGAAGATCATCACAGGGATGAGATCAAGACTCGATTTTCATCACTATATCGCCCAGCCCTAGTTTCAGATTACAGTTGAATTGCATCACGAATCACACTAATATAAGGTGTTGTTTTGAATAGGCTGACATTAGACGGTACAAGGTTTTCTATTCAGCAGTCAGCAGTCATCAAGCAAGCAAAATCTTGAGCAAGATCATGTTTATACATGCAAACCGCAACCAAGTGGTGAAAAACAGGGTGCAACCACTGCCATGAGTAAGACGTGCTCTACAAACAGAAAGCCTACCCTCATCCAGGTCCATGAGCACACCTGCAGGTACAGTACACCTCAGTCTCAGACGCCAACTTACTCCAAATTGCAAAAAAGTAATGTACAACAGAAAAATTAGCCCTATCTCATGTCAACATAGGGCTGGGCAATTAATCGCATTTACATAAGATAAACCTTTATTTGTACCACACTGGGGAAATTACAGTGTTGCAACACAAACTTCAAGAAACCGAGGTATGATAAGCTTGTTTTTTTTTCTTTAACTGAAAGGTCTACAACAGCCAGTCCTCTGCCAGTAAAAGCATGTGGTCTGGAGCAGAGGTCAGACTTTGGAGAAGAAACTTGGCAATGTGTTAAATGGCACTACCTAAAAGTCTGTCTTGTTTGTGTTCATGAAATCAACATTGAAAGCCATTTTAATTTTCTATTTGAAAAGAAATAATTAAATTGAATCGAAAATCGAGACTGATCAATATATATATATATATATATATAAAACTTGATTATTTTTATTACATATTGCCCAGCTCTATATTAACATAATTCATAAACATGCACAACGTTGTTTACCTGAGATGAAAATAGTGCCGAGGCCCAGCAGAATGACAGCTCCCAGAATGCACTTGTTCAGGGTGATGCCGGAATCCTCGTCTCTCTGGGGCAGCTGAAAGTCTTCCTCTGTTTCCTCTTCCTCGTCACGTTGGCCGATCTTCTCCAGAGCCTCTAACCTCCTCCTCCTCAGCTCCGGCTCTGTCTCTGGGGCAGCTGTCTGGGCAGTGGGATCTACAGTGGTACAACAGATGAATCAATACATTTCACATGTGGTGGTACACACTGCACACTCTGCTGGTGGTATGAAGGCTCTTCTGTACTTCTAATCTTTGTTCATATTAATTACACATTCATTTTTAAAAAAGCTGCACTATGTAACTTTTCTGGTGGTGAGTCTACCACCTGCTTGTGTCCATGAAGATGTTATTGCTCTGAATGTTTCTCAGCATGTCATTAAAATTATCTATCTCCATGGAGACAAGCAGGTGAAGCCATCAGGCCAAGGTTAGGTCAGATCTATGGAGAGGCGATCCAGTGCTTACAGTAAGGCTGTATGCTTTTCTTGGCAAGTTTGAGGAGTAAAACCACCTGTAATAAAATAATTGCAAGATTTTAAGTTTAAAATTCCAGGCAAAGCAATAACATCTCCATGGAGACAAGCACTTGGTGGAAAAAGTTGCTAGAAAAGTTACATAGTGCACCTTTAAGCTACAGTCCAGATTTAGTCCTGGTCTAGTTCTTGTGGTACTTGAAAATATCTGATATGGAGTGAATTGGAATGAAAAGATTGAAAGCCATGGATCTATGGCTCTATATACTTATCTTCTCTTAAAGGCAGAAAAAATATTGTATAACAATAAAAAAAACTTTGTAGTCTTACCCATTTATTGCTAATTACACAATATCTATTATTATATTATATATATTTGTGTTTTGATAATTATAATAAACAAACCTCCTGTTGGAGGCAGCACTGTTCTATTCACCCTGCTGTGCACAGTTTTAATTAGTCTGCAGTCTCCACAATGACATTTCCCATTTCCACCAGCAGCACGAAAAGACAATTATGATGCTTGGATTATGCAGAGAAAGCACAATTTATTTTCCTCTTTTAGAGCCAGACTGAAACACACTTCAAGTGAAGTTTCTGAAGTTATTCAGAATAAGGAAGTACATTTAACGATACTGTGACAAACATCTGCACATACAAGACCACAACATCTAAAACTAGCTTGGTCTCATGGTCGCACTCTGGAACAGTGACCTCTTTGCATAGATTATAGATAGATTCATTACTGGGAGGTCTGCCTGGTGCACTTATGTTGAATAAAAGAGAATACTATTTAAAGGAAGCCGTACCAAAGACACATTCTTTAGTAGTTAAAGTGTGTAAAGTGTAAAAATATTACTTATTACTAAATATCACATTACGAAAGTGAAGCTGCAAATCTGTGTTATTGGCCCCTACAAGCATCACATACTCACCACATTTATACAAGGCAAGGCTGGGAGAGTGTCTTGCCGAAGGACACAATGACAGTATGCACTAAAGCCACTGCTGCCGCACTGTGGCACCTGGTATTCCCAGAGGTCTCCCATCCAAGTACTAACCAGACCCAGTCCTGCTTAGCTTTGGAGACGACCTTGGGCATTATCAGGGCGGTATCCACCTTATTTTCCAAGTTCCAAGTTATATTATTTTGCATGGGTCTGCTGATGGTGACGGCAAATAAGTTCTACATGGACTACAGCAGCAAAACTCTGCATTGAAATGAATGGGATTCCCCCTTAACCGGAAGTTCCACCAAAATTAAAGTGTGGTTTTGTAGCATTTAGAGCAAACGTGGGAGGGCAGAATAAGGTAAGCCGCCGGTATATATTCACATCCAGTTGTAACTTGAATGCACTAAGTATGTCTTACCTTGTGGCATTTCTATGGGACTCCACTGCTGCGACTCCTCCTTTGCCTTCTCCTCTGGCTCCTTCTGCTCCCTGGCCTCCTCCTCCTGCCCTGAGTCCAGATACCCCAGAGTCTCAGCGCACAGAGGGGGAGCGGGGGTCTCATCTGAGGAGGGGCTGAGGTGGGAGAAAGAGTCAGAGAAGGACTCTGGCTCTGTGCTGGACTGTCCCGAGTCCAATGGAGCGCCCTCTGTCTGTGGCTCTGGGACAGGGCTGGTCTCTGATGGAGCAGAGGAGGGGAGGGCACTAGCATCGCTGTCTTCATTTGGTTTAGCTACATGTTTTTCCGATGTCTAAAATGACAAGTTGATAAAATAATAGTAAGACAGATCATAGCAATTAATCAGTTTTTATTTATAAAGTCTTTTACAATACTAAAGGTTACTAATGTGCCATAAAAGACCATAATTGCCAACCACATCAAAGTAATCTGACAGTAGTAATTAGTATGCAATTTTTGGTCTTAATAAAGCTTTAGGGTTGGAATTAAAAATGGCACACAAATGTCATGTGCCAATGTTAAAGGCACACTATGTAACTTTTTCGGTGGGAGTATGTCACCGGCTTGATTCTATGGATATTTAATTATTTGCATTCAATGTTCCACAGTATAGCATTAAACTTATCCATTTTGCTTTTTTATTATAGGTGTTTTATATCTAAAGAATACTGTGGGTAGGGTAGCCTCTTCACGGATATGACTTGTAACTTGGTTACCTACTTGTTTCCATGAAGATAAATAAGTGCCATATTGTGGAACTTTCTAGGTGGCAGACCATCAACCAAAGAAGTTACATAGTGCAACTTTAACCCTGGAGAACCCAAGAACCCTTTTCTTCTTTGGAAAATTATGAACAATGCATTAAATTACTGCTATAAAGTTCACTGAAATATCCACTTTTTCAATTTTAACCCTTTATTCCCTAATTTAGGATCAGGGCCAAATTTGACCCATTGGGTTTTAGGCCAATCATTTCAAAGAATCACAATAACAAACACTGTCAATGCAAACTATTTTAAATTTAGGAAAATAATCAGTCAACCACACAGATACAATGAGACATGAGACTGTTATTTTTTGCTTGATTTGTTGCATGTTAAAACTGAATTTCAAATGTACAAACACACTTTGGCCAATGTAAACAAGAACACAAGGCCAAATTAAAATGTAAAACACACTTTGGCCAATGGAAACAATAACACAAGGCCAAAATCACTACCACTCTGGCTCATTTTAGTTCAATATTCATCCCCTAGGTGTCTCTATGCAGGGGCCAGAAGTGGCGCTCTGGGCTTTTGAAGTTAAATTTGACATTTTTTTTGGTTCGTTCATTTTGGGTAGCTGCAATTAAATTTGACCTCGTGGATTCTCCAGGGTTAAAATGTTAATGTCATAACAGTAATAATTACCTGGTCTGGGTGATCCTCTTCAGATAACCCATGTGCACCATCTGATGTCTCTGCACCCACACCTGTTAAATTAAATATATAAATAGCATATATATCCACACTGCTTAAATTGTGACTTATTTCATTAAAAAGAAAAACTAAACTGGTACAGACCCTGAGTGGGTGCAGTGGGTGCAGTGGGTTCATCCTGGCGCTCTGTTCCTTCAGTGAGAGGCCTCAGGGTTTCAGCTGCAGCGGTCTCCTGACCCAAAACAGTACGAGGGGGTAACATAACCACAATCACTGTTAAAAAGGACATGTTGTGCTTTTGCGTGAGGGAATTTAGCATTAAACTATAACAGATGTAGATCAAGTTTTTACATTTGGTTCACTGTAAACCACAGTATCAAGATCTAAAACAGCTTAGTAATAGAAACAGGTCCAGTGACTTCCTGTTCAGAACTGAAGAAATGAGAGATAGTGACATTTCACTGTAGCGTTACATGTTTATATTGTTGATAAATTATGGCTCGACATTTTTGAACCAGAGTCTGAATTTTAAAAATAATCACTTCTGAGCAATAGCGCCCTGAATGCAGGACAATACAGGATTACTCAAACATGAATGAACAAAATATAACTCTGACTAGGCTTATGACGAGGAGGCACCACAATAACATAGTTAAAAGCTCATAAAATTCGATTGTACATAATAGTAATCTGACCACAACTGAAGAGGTGGCTTGTATGAGCAGCGAAACGTCTTCACTCCTACAACTTTTTGTCCAGTAGACACAATTTATCTTTTTCTTTTACTATGGATCATACCTGGATGACTGAGGGATTGCACAGACATTGTACATAATAAATCCTCTCTAACATGTAAACAGGGAATGTGTCTTTAGCAGAGTATCAGTTATAATGCAGAGTATTGATTATCCACTGTATTTCTATTCTATTCTTATTCAAATGCTTATGAAGTCAGAAATGTGTTACCTCAGGAGTGACAATTGTCCAACTGTTGTTTGAGCTGCCAGACATGTCCCCCTACAGGCTTTGTGCCTTCTGTAACAAACCAGAGAGAACCAGCAGTGAACAACAAGAGCTCAGACTAAAGGTGAGGTCACTACTACACACAGTGAGTTAAACTTCAGCCCTCCAACGGGATGGTAAGGGGTTTGAACCTTGATTAAATACATCAAAGCGTCTATATTCTCTATGCTAACTGCAGCAAATGGGCTGGTTGTAATAGGAAGGGTATCTGGCACAAATTACTAATAAATCACATGTGGCTGGTTCACAGTGATAAACCTGGAAAAAAGTCCAAAGTACATTAGAATTCCAGCTGGAGCCGTGAATATTCTTGACACCATAGAATCCCATGTAGAAGAATGATGCATGAGCCAGCTGTTGCCGAGGTAATTTCCATCTCTGCGGTCACATGATCAGCATTTGAATGGTGCCTCACCCGTAGTGCCAATAAAGGAGCTACTGTAACGTGCTCTAAAACATGTCAGGGTAGGGCTGTGTGCAGGAAGTGTAATTCACTGGAAACATTGAGGTCTTCATTAGCAGTTAGTGCATGTCCTCTGCCTTTGGTCTCACTGCCTTTTTGTAGCGGAAAAATGTTTGGCAGAAAGGCCGGTATCTAAGGTCTACACAATTTCACTATACTGATACTCACTACCAAATGGTCTATAGCAGTGGTGGACCAAAACAAAGTAAAAGTAGTAAAGTACTGTACTTAAGTATAAATTTTACAGTGGATACTTTTAAGTTTTACTTATACATCTGAGAGCAAATATCTGTCTACTTTCTACTCCACTACATTTTTGAACTAGACTGAAAAGTAAAAGTATTTTTTATTATTGTCTGAGACCTGCTGAAAAGCCTGAGGTTTATTTTTAACACGTCCATAGTTTGAGCAAACAAAAATCTACAAATAAAAAAAGCTAGAAAATAAACAATTGTTTCTGTTGAGCAAAATTCAGCAAAACTCTGTATCAAAATCAATACTAATAATCAATACTAATAATCTGAAGCCTTATAAGACCTCAAAATACTTTTACTTTTTACTCTTTACGTACATTTTAAAATGGTACTTTAATACTTTTACTTAAGTAGATTTTTTCATGTGATACTTTTACTTATACTTGAGGGTTTTTTGTTTTTTTTTTGTTTACTTATACTGAGGGTTTTTTGTTTTTTTTTGTTTTTTTTTGCTCTGGTAGCTGTAGTTTTACTTAAAAATTGAGTACTTCTTCCACCACTGATCTATAGTGGCTGCAAACATCTTCTGAAATGCACGGGAAATTAGGTCTGTACGGCTTGGACAAAAATTTTATTTAGTGATTTATTGGTGATTTGCAGTAAAGTAGGATTCTGTTCAGACTGCACATTGTAAACAACTCCAGGAGCATTAACATTTAAGAGAAGAGGACACTATAATCTAAATGCCAACTCAAATGATATACTGTGCACCCCAAATGGGAAGCTTGAATTAGTTTAGCAGTTCATATTTCTGTTACACGTAGAGCTGGGCCATATCACAAAATAGTGTAGGCTATGACTTTTAAGCATTTTTTTCCTTGTTTCGATCGATGATTTTATTGTGTCCTTTTAAAAACAAGTATACAAGGACTTCAATTATAGTTTCCTGGACATGAATAAGAAGACTGACTTTTGATTGTAATTTAAAACAACAAAACTATCCAATTTACTCCTCCAAAGTGAATTCTGCTCCAAACTACGTGCTTTTACTGACAGAGGATTCGCTGTAGACTTCTCAAATTAAAAATACCCAAACAAATTGACAATGAAAAATGACTGACTGTCAATCTTGATTAAAATCTAATTCATTGCACGGCTATAGTTACATATTTTACAGATTCTGCCCTTCACCCAAAAGGATTTAAGATGTATTAAATATTACACCGTCCTGAGAGTGACACACTTCACTTCCCAAATTCAATTTCCTTTCAGCTGTGCCATTTAGGTCTTGTGTCCCAGGAGAAGCCTCTGGATCCAGCCTCAGGCCCAAGGAGCATTGTTGAGCATACAGTGGGGAGGCTTAAATAGATACAGGCTAAATATAGCAAACATGAGATGGGCTGCAGACAAGAGGAAGGGACATTGTGCAGTTTAATCTTTGCCAATTATTGTTTTAGGTCCCATATCTCTCTTGCAATTACACAAATGTATTCAGCTCCAGTTATCTTGTTCCTGGTTGAAAACTACCATAAAAGGAGATATCATTAAAACAAGGCAACTGTGCACAAACTGCTGCTTGCTAAGACAGTAGGAATGTAACTTGCATATCACATCAGGCGCAACTACACGCACTACGTAAACATGACACAAAATGCCATATGCTTTTTGTCGTGCGCAACACCAAACAGATTGTCGCATCTCCATGGTTACAAATTACCAAATGCAATCTATTGTTTGCGTAAAGACAGCAAAACATTATCTAAAGGTTACATTCACGTTCACGTTTGTTTTTAAATCTTTGGACGACCTTTGCAGCACGAGTGAACCAGGAAACAAATATCGAGAGTAGAACAACAGATGGCATTAAACGCGCGACAAACGAGTGCGCATAAAACATGGGACCATATAAACCTTACCCAAGCGATTATCTTTATTGGAGACAGCGCCCAGCATCAACAGACCCACTTCCCACGTCTTTTCCATCCAACTTGGGAACTCTGAACATGCCCCCTGAAACTTGCGTGAGTGTCAAGATCATCGTCCAATCAGGACTCAGTTTTAAGAAGATCCCGCCTTACTTTATCTTTTTGACCAATGAGAATGGAGCATGTTTTCTCTTTTTGTGTGCGTTTTCCGCAAGTTGATTGACAGGCGCATGTGATACCAACAGGGAAAAGTCAGAGGTACAGCTGTCTGTTGTTTTGTTGCTTGCATTGGCTAAAATATGCTAAAATAAAATAGCCTCAGTGTATATAGGTCAAGGTCAAATGGTCCTACTGTTGGCCTATTTTCTTAACGTATTGGCCATATACAGTCTATGGTACTGACACACTATCTGCTTAGAAATAAAAGACAAAAATGAGAAGTTCCATGTATTTATTTATGTATTTTTATTAGTAGCCACTGATTACAAAAGTAGTAGCAGGTCTTTCTCCAAACCCTAATGGGATCAACCTGTGAAAATGAAATAAAAATATTAACTAGTCCAATAATATCAATAAAAAACCAACAATGAGGTTTACAAGAGTCCCATATGAGAATCAGTGAACATTACAGTGAATGGAGCAGTTTAATGGATTTGCTAATGTTTGCCAATTAGTTGTTGGCCTGTTGTCCCAGAGCTCTATTGCAATTAAAACGAATTTGTTCAACTCCAATTATCTTGTTCTTGGTTCAAAGTAAAAGGACATCTCATTAAAACAAATCAGCTGTGAGTTTCCAAGTGTCACATATGTTACATACCTGCAAACCTGTAGGCTATAGGCTACCACTACATGTGTAATCATCAGAGGTTTGCTGAAACAGGCGCCAGTGGAAAAATCATTAATTCATTTCAGTCCAGAATCTCTTTGATGCACCAGCAGCAGAGCAGAAAATACAGGCACTCTTTGAGAGACTGAATGAATCCATAGGCGAAGTTACCACCGAGGAAGTTCTTGCCCCTGCCCAGCCCCATGGCTATGTCCCTCAGCTGCTGTCCCAGGGAGGATGAGGGGGGCGCGGGCATCGCTTGTGGCAGAGGGCGCTGAGGATGCATGGCTCCACAGAAGTTGGCCACAGTGCAGTGATGGTACAGCCTGTAAAATCAAACTGGCAGCCTCGGATCAGTAGTACACTCAAATACTTATAACCTCATTCACATATCCGGCTTCTTCTTTACTATTCTATATGCTGAATGACGCAAAGTGTGTTTACCTGTGCACTGGTCCCTTCTGCTGTACATAAAGTGCATGTGATCCGTGAATCAGCCCACTACTGTTACAGGCATCGCCCATTCACACACATTCAGACAGTGGAGATTTCTAGCAGTTTCAACATGTCCCCCAATGACAGCTATTGTTCTGGACAGTATGACACAAATCTTCTAGAGTGGATGTTTTGTTCGAATACATATTTGGATTGTAAAGGTCCTGTATTACGCGAAATTGACCCTTGTGAGCTTTAAGCCAAAAACAATACCTGGAGTTGTGTTTTGTTTCATTCACACATATTTGGGTAACCCTTTATTATTAGTCTGTCTATATCTCCAAATCTCAGAATGCCCTGTTCCACCTTGTGATGTCATGTAGTGGTAGTTTTTAAGTTAACAGCTACCTTTTACCTTTAGTTCAGTAGAGATTGGCAATTCCAGGTCTGAAATTATCCAAATGATTCTAGTGAAAGTGTATGGAGTTTAAAAACACACTGGAGCACTTCCTGTATTACCACATGACATCACAAGGTGGAACAGTTTGCAGTTTGAACCACCAGAACTAGACCAAGATTAATATTGCTCAAACCAGGTCTAAAACAAGATTAAAATGAACATAACCTGAGCTCAAATGTGGAAATTACTTTAACCTCCAAACACAGGTCACTGGCCTAAACTAAAAAGCATGTGAATTGATTATGGCTGATTAAAATGTGTAAGTACAGGTTAGTATGAATTAAATAGGTAAAGATACTGCATATTTTGATTGAAGACAGCTCAGGTCAAAGAGATATTGCTTGAAGGTAGTAGTCAAATTTGTGATAGACACACTGACTTGAGCATTAATAAGTCATATTTGCATGATGACATCAAAAGTATATGGGATTATCATAGTGTTTATGCAAAAATAACATTCAAACTTTACTCTGACTGTACTTGGATTTACATAAATGTTGTAATGTTTCAATGCAGACTTCAACCATGCTAGTATGTCAACTACATGTGTCAACAAAACAGCTTAAAAAATTCAGTAAAGAAACAGTAAAGACAAAACAAAACAGAGATTGATGATACAATGTATTTATATATGCAATCTATTTTCAGATACAGACACATTTCCCCCCAAAAGTATTAAAACATATAAAGTAAAAATCAAGATCTGTGCACACAATTTGAAAGTAACCTTTGGCTTTCAAACAATTAAAATTACAACAGCATTATCAACAATACCACCACCCACATTTAACAACAAGAGCAAGAACGTCCAAAAGAGTTTCATGCAACAAAGGCAACTGTGATAAACAACACGCCAAAGTCACAGACGGAGCAGAGGCAGGTGGGTCCATTTTTTAAACAAGAATTTCAACCACAAACAGACTGGAAAAGCAGTGTAGAACTTCTGATAGGGCTGTTATCAATTAATTATGAATCACCCTGTTTATACAATTCAATTATAAACATGTAAACAGAAAAAAATATATTGAATTATATGGGTGCTTGTTTGGCTCACTAAACCAGGAGTAAAACCACTTTGCTAATCTACAATGGCTTTTAAATGTGAATCACAAAACCAGCTGAAAAAGTTTAAAAGTTTTCTTCCTCTCTGGTTTACTTTTGACAGCGTATACTTTAATTAATTATTTGACATGATTTGGATTTTGACCTAAATAACCGTAATTGTGATTTTTAAACATTTTTATAATTGAACAGCCCACCCTATGATATTTTTATGTATTTTTTTCAAACAACATTCACTGCATAGTAGGGAAGGGACAAAACAAGTTTTTGACATATTTGCAGTAAATAAAGTTGCAATTCATCCCACCCCTTTGGCCATACATTTTCTTGCAAGAGCTTGTGGCAAGATATTTTGTCCCTTCCCTACTGCCATAGTCTGTGTGTGGCTGACCCAGCTGTCCCTCTGTTGTGAGAGTGTTGATGGTAGTTTTACATATGATCCCACTCCAGGCCCTGAAAGCTTCTCAATGGTCAAAAAATCCTTAGTCAAGATTGTATCCACTTTTCTCCCACACTTTGACATTTAAGCTGCACAATGTAACTTTTCTGGGAGGGGGTCTTCTACCTCTACTTGTCTCCATTGAGATGTAATTGCGTTGCCTGAATGTTCCACAGCATGGCGCTAAACTAAACGAAATCTATCTCCATGAAAACAAGCAACACATGCCACAAGATCAAGTTACAGGTCAAATCTGTGGAGAGGCGAGACCACTTACAGTTAGAATCAACACCTGCAACTGAATAGAAACAATATAAGTTTACTGCCATTCTTTGTAGCATTCCAGGCAAAGCAATATCATCTCCGTGGTGACAAGCAGGTGATGGACCGCTGCCTGAAAAATGACATAGTGCAGCTTTAAGTCGACTTTAGGAGCTACCTTATATGCTGTGGCGACTAGCTCAGTTTTATAATACACAAGTGTAAAACGAAGTGTCCAGCGCAAATACAAAGCTAAACAACCAAAAACGCTATTTACAAATGATCTCGGAAATATCCCTCCAACGCTGACATCAAGTATCTGTGGCTGTACGCTGAATGCAGGGTGTGCACTGAGTGAGATTGCCATCACGGACTGGTTTTGAAGATTTTGAAGTTTTTGCGTTGTGGTTTTAACTGAGAGAGTCTCCTGCAGTGAACTACATTTGGGTTAAGTACACAAGGTGACTGCATCGGAGTGACTGCATTGAAGAAACAAGGCACAATTAAAAAGGATATAAAAACAACATGACTAAAAACACTGCAGAAAGTCATATCTGGACAAGTCAACTGTACTGGAATTAAATATACTTTATCTTGATTTGAGTAGATTTGACTTATAAAGGAAATTTATCTGGCAAATGGAACAGGAATAATTGGACTTAAAAAAAACAAAAAAAACATCTTGTTACACTTACAAGACACCAACTCTACACTTGGAATTAGAAAAAACTAAACGTATTATTTTGAGCATCAAATGGTTCTGAAAAAAATCTTTGGGAAGATAATTACATTCTTCTCAGATTGAAATAAAATATTCTTAATTCAAGTAATTTTAACTGTCTACATATTTCTTTTTGCAGTGATGAGAGAGGGAGAGGCTACAGTGAGCACATACTCCCCATTACAACACTTTGTGAAAACAGCACACAGAGGAACAACATTTGGCTTTGAATCTTGTCATTAGCAGTGCTCCACAAACACTTATGTTAATTAAGCCAAGCCACATTCATTCATAATGTCTAAAGCTAAACAATCCCTCGTGTCACACCACACCATGATACAGAGTAAACCGTCGCTATGGCATAGTTGTCATCATTTTTGCAGAGGAATTTTAATTGCTTAGACTTACAAATACACATTGCTTTGATTTTTAAAAAATCTATGCCATTTTACATGAATCTCTCCAGGTTTGTACAAATCATCCTCAAAAGATTTAACCCAAAGATTGTCAATGCAAACATATGCACAATAAAATGTAATTTAAATGTCTGTCTGTGGACAAATAAAGTGAAACACTATTTTTGAAGACAGGATCTATATATGTGCTTCAGATTCCTGATTATAGGTGTCATTTTGAGGACACTTAACCATCAGTCTGAAACCCAAACACACCCTTTACAGTTCAGAAACCGTTTAGCTCTTGCTTTAAACAGGAAATTACCCTGTGAACTACACCAAGCAAGTATATTTTTGGCAAAGGTGTTGATGTATTTAGTAGATTAGTACAGATCCTCCTAAAAGTAAAATGTTTGAACCCAAGAAATAATGTGAATGATACTTATTGGCATAGCACTCTCCACTTTGCATACAGGTTAGGCTCTACACCAGGTTTATTCCAGGTTCAAAGTTCAACAGTCCTTAAAATGGGAGCAGTTTCTGGGTAGAGGGCACTCCTGATTAGATTGGAAGAAACTCACTGATACATATTCACCAGTCCCAAACAGTCTTTTTAAATAACTGCTGTTCTGCCTGATTTAAATAACCGTTACGATTACCAACAGCAACAGTCCCAGGAGAGCATTTTTCAAGCACTCTTACGTCAGGTCCTTTTCTTAATCCTAGAAAATCTTTATTTACGTAATCTCTCATTGTACTCTCCAGATTTGCATTAATTTCCTTGTTTCTGCTCAGTTGTGAACATTGCAAAGGCCTTCCCCTCTGCTTCACAGTTGGCTGATGAGAAGTTGCAGCGTTGTGCCCACACGTTCAGGGCTGGTGTGGTCACAGTTGGTGGAATGGCAGACAAAGTTTGGCTTTTTAAACTAATGGATATGTCAAAGCAGCAGCAGAGAGTGAATTCTTTTTCTTTTGGCATTTTTTGCAGTGCGGAGTGGAGATGAGTTTTAGCGTAGTGTTGCTATGGACACCAAAGCAGGTGTAGATGCACTTTTTGTGGGTATTTTTTGGTGATACTTTGGTGCATCAGGTTCTGCGCTCCACTGGCTGCTGCAGACACACTTCACTCCCAGCTGAGACAATGGGCAGTCTGTTGTCCATGTGGTAACTGATCAGGTGACTTACACTTTCAAACCGGTGGTCTTTGGTGCGTACCTGGACAACAAAAATCTAATTACAATCACATATTGAATGTATGTCACAAGGCTACAAGATTAATGGCTATTGACTTGGCAGTCTCAAGGGTTGCAATTAGCAAAAGGCAAAGGCTACAAATATTAAAAGTTGACTCTTGTGAGCTTTAAGCCATGTTATAATGGTGTTACCTCCTCAAAAACATACATGGAGTTGTGTTTTGTTTCATTCTCTCATGTTTGAGTCCTGCATTATTAATCCATCTACATCTCCAAAGCTCAAAATGCTCTGTTCCACCTTTCCAGGGCTGAAATTATCCAAATGATTCTAGTGAAGGTGTATGGAGTTTAAAAACACAGTGGAGCCCTTCTTGTATTACCACATGACATCACAAGGTGGAGTGTTTTTTGTTTGAGAGAAGAACTCAGCCTAAATATGCAGGGTTTGTGTGTTAAACATGTGTGAATATAACAAAGGGCCCTTTATGAAAATATAATATGTTTTGCAAAACATGTAAAATCTCCACTGGGTCTTATTATGCATAAAATCGGCAAATTCTGTAGTTTATGGTTTGAAATGCATGTGATTCTTGTAATTATTCAGCAGTTAAAAGTAATAGCTGTCACATGCGCTCTTACTGTTTGCAGTCACAACTGAACACTCAGCTATGACCCTCATTCACACATTCCCCATTTGCACTGCACATTTTACCAAGTCTTGACCCAGGATACTGCTGGGCTTTAGACGACATCACAACATTCTATAGAACAATAATATTTAATATAGATGGGGGGGGCTATAAAATTTATGCTGTTAAAATGCAGATTATTGTTGTAATACAGTGAGGTCATGAGTCTTGTCACTAATAGAAATTATCACTTTCAACATCTGTGAATTTACCTTTTGGATGATTCAAGTACAGTGTAATCAATTGGGAAATCTGCCTCTTGCCCCCCATCTGACAGTATGACATCATCACATTCTTGATTTGAAAACCAGCAATTGCCAAATATAAATGCAGGGAAATCACTTAACTTTGTTCTGGCATAATGCAGGTAAATTCCCAGGTCAGACTGTATCTGTGAATGTGTTGAATCTGAGACTCACCACTCCCTCGGGGTCGACCAGCAGCAGGTGCTTGGGCTGGCCCCCCTGTTGCCCCGTCAGAACGTACTGGCCCGGCGTGGTCCCGGACTCTCTCACCAGGAAGTCCCCGTCTCTGGTCAGCAGCCGCTCGGCCTCTCTGCGACTCAAACTGCCATGGAACCACGTCTCGCACTGCAGCTGCTCCACCAGAGGGGGCGCTGCTGTAGAAGAACTCGGATGACCAGAGACTCCCAAAGCGTCATCAAACGGTTCTGGGGAAAAAAGGTTGAAATTGTTCATATTTAAAAACAAAAACACTATTTCCATATTGTTCTCCTTGAAAAATAATGGAACAAACTGGGCACTAGGTAACTTTTCTGCCACTTGCTCGTCTCCATGGAGATCTTATGACTTGAGTGTTCCACAGTGCGGTATCCAACCTATGTATCTTGCATTTTTTCATTCATTATATATGTTTTTACTGCTCAAAAACACCTTGAAAAACATATACTCTTATTGTAAGGTCTCTTCTTCACAGACCTGACCTGTAATTTGGCCTGGTGACTCCACCTGCTTGTCTCCATGGAGATAGACAAGCTTAATGCCATACTGTAGAACATTCCAGGCAAAGCAATGACATCTCCATGGAAACAAGCAGGTGATGGACAAGAAAAGTGACCTAGTGAACCTTTAAATATTGGACTAGATTTTCCCTTTTTCATAATGATCAAAGCCACTGTAATTCCCTTATCGGTTTTTAAACCTTCTTCCAGTGCAGCTTTGCTCTTCAGTCAGCCATGTTAATTAGCCCTATAGAAAGTCCAATATGCCCTGTTCCTAATTACTGACCACATGAGAAAATCAATTAATTACACGAAATAACAAGACTAAATAAGCCATGCAGCATATAACATTTTAATACAACACGAACCTGTCATAGAAAACTCAATTATATCCCAGTGTCGGTGAGCTGCATACTGATGAGGGGGCCATTCAATTTCTTTTGCACATGGGTTTTGCTTTGAAAGTTGTTCCAGGCGATGTCATTTCAATTATAACACTGTAAAGCACTTACTCATGTCAAAAGCATCTCTGTGTGCGTTTCCATTGGACGCAGCTGGAGCACGAGGTTTGTCCACGTTCACATACGAAGGATCGTCGAAAAGTCCGCCTTCTTTGGCACCCACTATCAAAACAACACAAGTGATCAGCTCCCATTGAGGCATTTCCTGTTAACTGTTCTTTCTGATGTTACGGTGGAGAAATGAATATGTATCCAGACTGAGGGATAATCAGAGCGTATTTTCGCAATTCAACAAAAATGTGCTAAGACATGTCTAAAACTGTCTTGGATGAGAAGGAAGTATAGCACAATAACAAAATTACAGTCAAATTAACCACATAATTGCAGAAGTATCATCTTGTAACCATTTTTGGAAAAAAACTAAAGCTTTGACAGTTTTCTGATAGACCATATACTTGTCTAATTTACATTCCTTCAAAGCAAAAATTTAAATATTATCGAAACATTTATAAACTTTTTTTTTATATTAGAAGAATGCTTGATCGGTGTTGACTATTGTAATATTACATTTTTGTTTATACTTGAAATAAAACATAACTAACTAATCATTGATACCGGAACATTTAATACAAGGTACAACGACGAAGTATAACGACTAGTCGCATCAGAACTGAGATGGGAAAAAAGGGCTTTTGGCTGTTTTACTTCACAAAAATTGAATATATTTCAAGGACGAGTAAAACTGGATACTTTGGTGCCACAAATGCAATTTAATAATCTGGTAACAAACATTTATACTCACACCAGCACCTGTTTTAATGTTTTAAATGGATTTATGTGCTTGTTTGTTTTGTTTGTGTTTTGTTTGTATTTTTCTGCATTTCAAACAGGGTGCCCATGAAAAAGAGAGTCTAAGTGCTCTCAATGGGCTGTCCCTGTATAAATAAAGATAAATAAAAATAAAAAAAAATAAACTAACTTAATCAAACTTGTAGACTATATCCCCCAATTGTAATCTATAATTTTGGTTTCATAATGCTGACTTAATGGTGCACTCAGTATCTAAGCCAGTCCTCATGGGGTTAATAATAGCGACTGGAGCACCTCTTGTAGCTTGGTAACAGAGAAGCCTGTTGCTAAAGTTGAGAGCACAGACACAGAACAGGGTGTACCTGGCAGAGGTGGGAGAGGCTGTTTGTGAATGTCAGTCTGACCTGGCTGTCCATACGGCTGCAAACAAAAGCAAATAAGATTCAGTAAATACAGACAAATAAAGTTATAAATATAAACATGAACCAGGAAGAATAATTTAAAAGTTTTATAGTGACATCATAACATCCTAAAATGCCCAAAGTTTAAAAATGAGGCAAAAGCAAAAATTCTGTGGTAGAATTTACCAGTTTTGTTGTGGTATCGATCATGTAATTATGGCTTTTGTGAAATCTAATTCTTCATAATATTCTCTCAAAAAGTGTTATATTAGTAGTAGTGATATTTTTCTGTGACAAAGGCACGGTTGTTGTTGTCGGGTATAGGGACATTTTGTTACAATAATAAAATTTGTTGGCCCATTCTATCTCAGAAGATCTCAATTCAACATTCATAATTTTTTTTTTGCTTTTGTTTCCTGTCAAAGATAGTACATTGTCCGGTGAGTTATAATGACCCCTGTCCTCATCATCATATTCTACAAAGTGGTTCCAAACTGGGCTGGATAAATTAAAGGAGCAGTATCTGATTTTTACTGTAAAAACATCAAAAACAGAACTAGGGCGGTTTTGTTGTCACGGTAATGCTGACAACAAATAACATGCTACCAGCGTTACTTTCTACTTCACCAAAGATAAAAATGCTCTATAATTGCATGCAGACAGCATACACAGGCATCTCATTTCGACCATAAAAGCTGCGTTTGTAATATATTTGTACTGGGAAAAGTCAAAATTTATTTATCACATGAAGAGAATCTGGTACAGTTCCTTTAAAGGTCCTATATTATTCAAAATGGGCTCTTTTAGCTTTAAGCCATGTTATAACGCTGTTACCTCCTCAAAAACATACCCAGAGTTATGTTTTGTTTCATTCACACAAGTTTGAATAGCCCTTTATTATTAGTCTGTCTACATCTTCAAAGCTCAAAATGCTCTGTTCCAACTTGTGACATCATGAAATGGTAATTTTCAAGTTAACAACTGCCTTTTACCTTTTGTTCAGTAGAGACTGGCAAATCCAAGGCTGAAATCATTCAAATTATTCTACTGAAGATGTATGGAGTTTAAAACACAGTGGAGCACTTCCTGTATTACCACATGACATCACAAGGTGGAACAGAGTGTTTTCTGTTTTCTGAGAGAAGAATTCAGCCTAAATATGCAGGATTTGTGTGTTAAAAGTTGTTTTCGTTTTCTGAGAGAAGAATTCAGCCTAAATATGCAGGATTTGTGTGTTAAACATGAAACAAAATGTAACTCCAGATATGTTTTTGATGAGGAAACATAACAGATCAGAAAATAGCGTAATATGGGCCCTTTAAGGTTATGGTTGCTGTACATTTCCCTGGATGTGTTCAGACAAGTGTGTAAATTTCCCTGGATGTGTTGAGGCATAGACTAGATTAGAGATAAATGTGTAGATGCATGAGTTCTCACCAGAGTGGCCCCGGGGCGCGTCCTCATGTCAATCAGTCCACCAGGGGGCGGTTGTTTACCGGGGAAATTATTGTAATACGGAACATCTGGAGGAGGAGGAGGAGGCTCTTCATCCTCTTCCTCCCAGGCCGAGCCGTCGAATGGGGCCATCCTAATCAACACACAATATAGTGGGTCTCAAAATTTTCACACCAAATCCAACTTATACTGACTGGCTCCTTCAGGACGAAATAAAACACGAAAATAAACCTAAACCTGGACTGCAATCTAACAACACTGAAATTTACATAAAAAGATATTTCAAAAAGGAAGGATGGAAGATAACGAGTGCTGTCTGTGTCTGTATCACAATTTGAGAACCACTGCAAGTATGTTAAAGGTCCACCATGTAACTTCTCTGCTGAAGGGTCCGCTCGTCTCCATGGAGATGTTATTGCTTTGCTTGGGATATTCCATAGAATGGTATTAAACGTATCTGCCTGGCATTCATTAACCTTTTATCAAAAAAAAAGCATTATTCTTGCTTGCCTACATGTAAATACACAAGTTTATTGCCATACTGTGGAACATTAAAAGGCAAAGTTATATATTCTCATTAGAGATAAGAGGCCCTTTCACCAAAAAAGTTACATAATTTAATAACTAGTAAAATTGTATAATATATAGTAAAAAAAAAAAAAAAAAAAAAGTTCTATTCCATTAAATTTACAAGAGCAAGCGAAAAGGAAGTGACTCATGTTTTTGTTCTAAATGGTTTGCACAAAACAATTTTGGTATTGACTTTCATCATAGGACAAGAGTGAGGCTTTTATTACTCATAGATATCTAGGCTAGACAGGATATCATGGTGTTTTATTATTTTATTGTTCTTTGCCCATTTATCGTATCATCTGTATTTTGTTTTTGTTGTATTTTTATGTGAAGCACTTTGGGCAGCTGGAGTTGTATTTAAATGTACTATATAAGTAAAATTGAAATGAATTGAGAGTTTTCTGGAAATAGAAACCAAAATAGCCATCATCTGCTGTATACTGGAAATTTCAATAATACATGCACTTTTTTTATTTTGATTCTCACCCTGATAATATACACATAAGAATTTAAAAGGACAAGGACAGAGATCATAAGTTAATACTACTTCCACTGCTATTCAATGCTATTTAATTCATAATCAATATTTATTTTGTTTATTAGGCTTGTTTTTATGAATGAAAAATGAAAAAATGAAAAAAAAGAAAATTATATGTTTAACACTACGTAGTTTACCTGTCGTGTGGAGTGACGAGTTTGGGCGGATTCTTCAGGTATTGTTTGAAGCGCAGTTCGAAGGCCTGACCGATGGTGCTGATGACCTCCTGAGCTAAGCCCTCAGAGCACTCCAGGATGTGACACGCTACAGGAAACACAACACAGAGTGAGTAACCAAACAGCTGCAGCATGAATCAGAGCCCTGGGATTTTAAGGAACAGTGAATAAATACACGCAATTAGCTCTGAGAGGAGCCTGTGATTTATGTTCAACTGGGTCACTTATGACAGAACATCTAACCAATATTTAAAGATTTAAAGAGTGAACTAAAGTATGGCAATCTCTAAGCATTCAATATCCTTAAGTGCAACATCTTACTAAAAATTAAGACCATTTCCAATTGAAAAAATCTATTTCTTGAACAGTCAAAAGTCCTCAAAATGGCGCCTATAAACAGGAAGCTTAAACCCATCAATATTCATCTTTTTGAATAGTAGGAAGTTATTTTTATTTATTTTAACTGAATAACTTTTATTTGTACTTCTTCGTCTCAAACTTATATCAAATTACTTAACGAACTGCATATTAATAATGGATTTGTAAATTGTATTAGTGTGTTTTATTACTGTGTCTAGGTCCATATATTTAGGCCATTTATAATCTAAGGAAGTTTCTGCAGAGTTCCTCTTTTATCATTATCATTATTTTTGGTTTTTATATAAATAAATGGAGAAGTTAGTGTGAAACGGTATAATATGGAGTACTAGCTGTATATATAATAGTGACTCTCACCTCGCTGGTTGACTGGGTCTTTGGCCACATATGCTACGTATTCAGCTGTATCCTTGATGAGACAGAGACAGTAGAGTTAGAGAAAGTCATGAGGAAAAATCTATAACAGGAAAAAGTCAAGAGCAGGATTAGAATAGGAAAACTGATAGAGTCAAAGGTATGAGTATTTGAGACACTACGGAAGCTGGGCTAAGGCATTGTCTGAGTTGTAATGAGATCATGCTTGTGAGAGAAAGCACCAACCGCCCGTGAGTGGCATTCATAGGAACCAACAATGACAGAAGACAGGAAGGAAGTTAAGAAGGCAGAGGAGAAATGGAAACAAGCCAGAGGTCGTGTCCCATTTCTGTTCAAATGCCTCCTCGACTCCTCAGCTGTTTGTCCCGCCCACAGAGAAGAAAGAGCCATAGAGGAAAGAGGTGGGTTATTTCCGATTGGCTTTCTCCGCTCAGAAGACATGACTGACAGCTGAGGATTCAAGGAGTCAAGGAGGTAAGTGAAAAGAAACAGGACATAGCCGGAGAAGACAGAGAAAGGCTTGGGTGACTCACGGGGTCTCCTCCAGAGGCGAAGGAGATGGACTGCATGTGATGATTGGCGATTATCTGTGGAGAGAGACAGAGAGAGAGAGAGAGTGGGGAGACAGGGGGAGGGAGAGGGTGAGGGTGAAGTGTATGGGACGTGAGATGAGGCCATGCTAACCAATGTGATAAAGTGCTGTATTCTTCCAGTGAGCCTGTAGCGGACACGCTTTGTAAACACCAAGTACAGACAATGAATGAGACATCTCGTTAACAGTGGCAGAATCAATACAACACTTGCAAATGGATAACGAGTGGGCTATATTTGAGGCTGCTTTTGTGAATGGGTTTGGGAGAGAGTGCAGTGGGCGAGTTGTTATTACATTGTGGGGACTAAATCCGTATACACTATATTCATGGAGTCCTGCCTCTCTTATGGGAACAAAAGAGGTCCCCATGACGTAAATCATTCATTATTAAGTCAACATGGTTTCAAGATCAGATGGGATAAAATAGGTTAAGGTTAGGGTTTAGGTTAAAAGCCAAGCACTTTTTTTTTTTTCCAAAAACAGACTAAAAGAAAAGCATGTTTTATTTATGGTGGATGTTTTTATTGCACTGATGAATAACATGCAGCATTAGTCTGACCAGGCTTCTCAACAAAACAGACTCTTATTTGGCCTTGAGGAGGGCCTCCTCCTGCTTGTCTCCATGGAAATCTTGTTCCTTTGGCTATAACATTCCACAGTATGGCATGGAAGTTATCTATCTATATGGACAATGTTCCGAAGTATGGTTTTAACTTTCAGTTTCCATGGAATCAGGTGACTTTCCTCCACAAAGTTACATACTATCACTTTAAGAAGGTAGTAACTTTGATTAAGGTTAGGAGATGAATGTAACTGTCCCCGAAAAGCATGGATATCCAGCATGAGTGTGTTTGTCTGTGCCTTGCGTTAATGTGTAGGCTGCCCTGCTCCCTGTATACAATCTCCCCAATGAAATATAGATCGTTCAGCAGCTATTAACTCATTAGAGGTCTAACAGGAGGATCAAGTTGAGCCCCAGGGTGGGACAGGGATGAGGATAATGGTTAAAAGGAATTTGGCCCGCATCAAAGACAAGATCAGACAACACTACAGCAGATTTAAATATGCTTCAAACCTTTTAAAACACATAAATTAACATATTTCAAGTAAACAGTAATGCATTTGAAAACACTGACCATCCTGACACGGTATGGTCACAATTATGTTACAAATTATACAGATTCTTGCATGTTTTGGTATTTTAGATGCATATATCAGCTATTCATATCATTACTGTTTTGATAACAGGTAATCATTGGTGGAAAGTAACTAATTACAAATACTCACGTTACTGTATTTGAATAGATTTTTGGGATAGTAGTACTTTTTAAGAGAATATTTTTAAACATGTACTTGTAATTGATTATAATGTATATATAAGTTATGGCCACAGAATGTTATTACCAATCATACACATTATTGCCTGTTATAGTATTTTAGATGCATATGTCAGCTATTAATAAAACATTTTAAAAAGAAAAAGTAGGTTGGCCATCGCTATCTGTTAGAAAAGAACAACACTGTATGCATTTTATTTACAAGGAACAACTTCATACACTGCTGGAATATCTCGCTCGTTAATCATTGATAAGGGAACATTTAATACAACATCACATGATTGTATAAGTCTGTTGTAAGGACAAACCGCACCAGAACTGAATAAATAAAATAAATATCAAACTCGTTATGATCAGTGATAACATATAATCCACATTGAGACTATTTTTGGCATTGTCTGCTTAGTAACAAAATCTAAAGATATAAACTTGTGCTTGGATATTTTCATCAGAGTCATCTGCAATGTCCTTGGCATTACCCAAGAAGCAGACATATTAACGTTTCATCAAAATTAAAAGCACTGAACAGACATTAAGAGACTTGATTTAAAATAGGGAACATAGAGTTCTCATTTGGCTGTTTTTTCAAATATATTTTCAGAACAAAAAAGCAGACAGTGTTAAGTGCTTCTCAGTCTAACCTGTTTGCAGTCTGAGGCCAGCAGGTTGAGGCTGCTGGTCGAGATGGTGAGGCTGATTGTCATGCCAGCAAACTGCAGGTTACTCTTTCCAAGGATGGATGACAGACAACGTGAAGAAGGCTGGGGAAAATAATAATTATAATCAGTAAAACTGATTAAGTGTATAAAAAATTCAATAAAAGGTGAAGGTCTGAACAAAGGACAATTTCTTTTTAAATATATATATATATA
>KN473499.1:170068-208101 GCA_000787095.1 Periophthalmodon schlosseri
AGAATCCTGGTATTAAATTATTTCCTCCTCCACCTTTATACTATTTTTAGAATCGGAGGATGTGGGATGTTTCAAGAACGCAGCTCTATATTATGAGTGGACAGTGAGCTAGCTACTTACCCGTACACTGTAGGAGACTCCGGTGGTGCTGACCACATTGTCGGAGTGGAGCCAGCCGCGGGTGGGCTTGTTGACAAAGGAGCCATGGCGCGTCCACTCATCTCCCCCCAGCTGCCCCCCTTCCACACGGGCCCGCCTGGACGCCACTCCCAGCCGGTTCATGTCCTGCAGAGGAGGGCGAGGAGGGGGAGAGGGGGCGGTTAGCACTGGGACAGAGAGGTGAGGAGGAGGGGAGGAGGAGGAAGAGCCCGGGCTGCTCCTCTCCTCTACCATAGACTCAACAGGTGCTGGAGGGAGGGTCTGCGGCCTGCCCACGGCCCTGAGACCTGGGAGTAGAGTGGCAGAGACCCCCAGGCGCAGAGAGGCCATCCTGGGGAAGAAGGAGCACAATGTGGTGGGGCTGTTCTCGGCTTGCCGCGGGGAAGCCGGGGGGAGCATGGGCGTGAGAGAGGAGGAGGACAGGGATGAGGGCAGGCCCGGAGAGGGAGTGAGGGGTGTGGTCGGGCTGCAGGCGGGAAACGGTGATGGGTTAGAGTTGGTTTCATCTGTGGAGCTCAGAGATTCACTGCGAAAGTGGGTGTACTTGGTTTTTGGGACGAGCTCCATTATGAATGCGCTGTGTCAGTTTTTGTATTCATGAGAATCCACAGCGGAGCTACTCATTTAATAAGTTTCACTTCTGTTTTAAAAGTTTTTCTCGAGAAAGATGCCTTGCCATCTGTTTTTGCCGCTCAGAGCAAAAGACACATCCATCTGTCTGGTTAGGGCTCCTCTGCTCATTAACCAGCAGCAAAAGTCAGCACCACAGAAAGTCCACAACAGAACAACAGTTACTAAAGGTGAAAGTAGGCTGCCCCAGTTAATGGTAGAATACAGATGCAAAGATGTTAGTGCAACAGCTCTGAACATGTTGTCATCAGTTCAGTCAGCGAGGCTGGTCCTGATCTTGGGGAATGTTGATGGCATGATCGTAACTCCATAGGATGCTCATCTCTGAGTTCTGCTAGTAAAACTGTATCTGTGAAATATTTGATTTCAAATGATCTCAGGGAGAGACTTCTTCAGCTGTTACCAGCACCATAGAGAATCGGCACAAGTGATTGTCTCTCAGCGCTCACACTGAGGGCTGAAGTCTTCATGCACTGGGATTATGTGTGTGTGTGTTGGCATGTGTGCAGATACATTTGTGAAGACTCCCCTTGGCAGCTCCTTCCTGCTCGTCACAGGCCCATAAAAATCCTATTATCAGCCAACGAGGAGCTCTCACAGAGCGCCGCACACTGACAACACCTAGCAACAAACAATGCACAGCACCGATTGGTTGATTTTGTACCTGCAGAGTGCAATGATGTCCAGAACAGCTAAAGATTAGAAAGAGACATCATGGTGTACGACTACTTTCCAATGACAGGTAGTCACCATGTTCCAAAGCTCTGCCTCCCTTCACTCCCTCTCTCTCCTCCTCCACACTATCTCATGGCCTCTCTGAATCGCCTGTGCCTGCTCCCTGGACTCTTCCTCATCCCTCCTCTTCCAGATTACTTCTGGCTCTTTGCCATTCGCTACACTTTTGATTCCTTTTTCTCTGTCTGCACGCTTCTCTTGGAAGTCGTCTCTTTTTCTCCACACAATGTAGTCAGCTAGCCTCTGCCGCTCCAGCTCCTCAGCCTTCTCTCTGGCCACTACTTCCTCTCTCCTCTTCCAGATAATCTCTCTCTCCCCCTCTCCCCCTCCCTCGTCTGCTCGCCCGTTCTCCAGGCTGTCCTGTTTAACAGTCCCTCTGTCCAGTAAAATAAGTGTTAGAAAAGTGTTATGGTTAGAATCTGGGTGTCTAGAGGCTTCCCATGGTTATCTTCTCTATACACTCAAAAGTGACTTGCCCAACAGCCCAGGGCCTTTTCCTGACTGAAGTTCCTGATATGGCTGAAGGAGTGAGGCTGCTGTGGTTTAAGCGGGTTCTCTATAAGTGGCAATGTTGGTCAGAGCACCATTCGAAGCATTACATGTGTGCGAACACTGCAGCAGCACGTGGTGATGTAACTCTACAGAATGTAGGTCATTGGCTGACGACTGGGTTTGTTATGATGGTTATGAGACCTGATTAGTCCAGTTTGAACGAATAACTCATGTTCCCTGAACAGCAGTAGAACTACTTCAAACTGAATGCTTTATCAGCACATAAAGTGGAGTTATAAAGAGCACTGCTGCATCCATGTGTTACATACACTGATATACTGCCTTGCTTACACCGAGCTTAAGTTTCTATAGTCATTTACCTGAGAGAATAACATCAGCCCCAAGTCATATGCTCAAAGCAAAGGTTCTCTTCACAAAGGCTTCCCTCTGTATCTAAGGCCAAACTGATCAGTCTTTAGCTCTTTGATCAACTACAAACTACGAGACAAAAACACACTTTCTGCATAGTCCCACCTATAAGGCAAACAACAGTCTGTTTACAATAACAGTCTCCTGTGAAGTCCCAACAGTCTGACTCAGTACAACATACACCTGCAGCTCAGAGCCATATTTACACGCCCCGACCTTTGACCTGACCGAGCACACGCTTTAAAGTCGTGGACTCATTTGGCTCTAGTGTTTGAGAAACAGAACACAGCCTGTAGTGGGAGTAGAATGTATCATGAAGGAACAGTCGCCTACACCAGTCTAGCACCACAGACACTCAGTCTAGCGTTGAAGCTAGTGGTCCATCTGCTGTTGGCTGGAAAGCACCATAAAGCCTCCAGTCACTAGCACAGCAGAAGACTGAAGACTCCCAAACTGTACAGAAGTATGGCTGAAACAGTCACAAAGGACACCGATTTGGATAAGAGCATGCATTAAACAGGAGACTGTACAACCTTAAAAATGTATAAATGCTGTTAGTTTATTTCTAAAAAGGCAAAAGTTTTAAACGTGCATTGATAAATCCAGGGTGTTTGAAAAAGGATTAAGAGCCCTGGTGTTAGTGCCTGAAACACAGTGTAGGTCCGGTGTAGCAGATGCAATGACCTCTGTGAGGTCAATTTGCTTCCACACAGATAAAGACACCGCTAATGATGCTAATGGCGCTAATGAAGCTAATGTTTAATGTTTAGTGATTAGTGATTGGTGATTAGTGATCAGTGATCAGTGCAGCTGCACTAATATGCACTAGTGAGCTCAGTCACACAGTCTAATGAGACCTACAGTCCTAGTGATCTTGACATCAGTTTGACTGATGAAGATGTTCTTTTGGGGAACGGGAGGGGTGCAGGTGACCTGAAACAACCCTGAATCTCGGAGACTGCTGTGCTCCGTAAGAACAAAGACTGTTGGCTGAAAAGAGTACAACTATAATATATACAGGTAGTTAATAATAATAATAATAATAATAATAATAATAATAATTATATATACAGTAAGTTAATTAGTTAAAAAAGCACCTTTTGAAAAAGACAAAAAGAGTTTACCTGCTTTTGCAGCACGTTACTATGACAACAGACATAAAGAACAGCCTATCTGTCTGCTGAGGATATATACAGAGAAGTCCGACAGCAGGAGTTTTTAGTCAAACGTATAATGTTAATGGTTCAGTTAAAGTGGCAGGGAGTAGATGCTGCATCAAAGACTCCACATTAAACCTCAATGAGAGGAAAAACTCCTGGCTCCAACAACAATCAATAAGAAGCAGGAAGTGATCAAAGTTTGACCGGCATCACAGCACAGAAAGCCCAATCAATGTAGACATCCCAACACTGGCCGCATGCACCGACTTCAGACACAGCATGTTTGATAACAGACACCAGCTTTACAGAGCAATGCTAATATTGTAAAAACCTTGCATAAAACAACCTGATTTCAGTGCAGCCAAAAAAAACAACAATGCATCACATCAATAGTTAAGAGAACAAAGAAATTAAGGAAATAAAAAAACTGACCAAAAAGTGACAGTCTATTTTACAAATACGAAAACTTTTTTTGCCTATACAATATAAAAATCAAAATTCAACATTGATTTTGCCTGTTTAGTGATTGGCAGCTCAGTGAGAGTTTATTTTGGAGAGCAGGCGGTTGATTCTCTATGGAGATGATACAGCTGGTTCAGAACTGACATGAAAAGCACATGAATGTTTAAAGAGGCAGGGCAGTCCGGTCACTCGTCCTCTGCTTCCCCTCTCCTCCTCATGGCTCTGGTCTGGTCCCTCCACTCCCAGGGAAACGCGCTCCTCCACTGATCGCTTCTTCCGCACGGTTAATTCACTTAGTCAGAGCCGGCTTCTCTCCATCAATGCTCCGGTCGCTTGCTCCTCTGCCTCTCCTCTCTCTTCCTCAGCAGATGGTGGAATGGCACAGCTCCCAAAGCGCACAATGGCACTCCTTCATTGTGCTCCTCCTGCCCTCATGTCTCTCCCTCTCTCTCTCTCTCCACCTCTTGTTTGTTGAAAGGAAGAGCAAACTGTCTGTCCTCCCCCTCCTCTTCCTCTCTGTCTGGGTGGGTGATGCTGCTTCCCATGCTCCCTCTCCCTTTCTCTCTCTCTTTCTCTCTCTCTCTCCTCTCTACCACTCACTCTCCTTCCTGTTCACCCCCCCTCTCTGCTGCAGCCATGTTCATTTAGCAGTGTGTATATATGTGCATGCTAGCTGCTCGACTCTGTACTTAATACAGTCTGAGACGATGGAGAGAGGGATGAGAGAAAAGGAAAAAAAAACATTAAGTGGGGGCATTGAGGGCATACCATGTTGCCGTGTTCAGACTCCTGCTTTATGCATATTTGGTAACCTAAGAAACCAGAGAAAAAGGCAGGAATTTGTAGAATTGTAAATATATATTTCATTATTAGCGAAACAAATATTCCCAATGCTGCTAGAACTCGCTAAAGAAGCGTTCATTACCAAAACAGTGACAGTTCATAATTATAGTGATTTTACCATCGCAGAAATCCCATTGATTCCCCTACAGCAACACAAAGCTAAAAGCAGTGCTAAGTAAAGTTGTACGGTGCGACAAAGAAGTGGATAACAACAAGTCCTTAAATGACACCCCAAACATAAGCGCGCCTGCAGTACCTCGTCTGGCCACCGTCTCGCCTGGCGGATGTACAGGATCCAAATGGCTGCAGAGTCGGGGTGTCATTTGAGGTAAAACTCACACAAGCGGTGAATGGAAGAGGAGAGGAAGAGGTGATGTGAGTACACGGCCCCCTCCACCAGCACTAGTCTACTTCAAACTAAAGAAACACGTAACACAGGTGGCTCAAGGTGGCTGAGTAATTCTGAAAACACTTTTGGGCCAGTGGTTATCATGAGTCTGCAAGAGTTTGAGGTAAAAGAAAGTTGGACTTTTTTGTTTCTTTTAAAAATGCACTCTTGCAGAAATAGAGTCTTGCTGATATTGGAAGTTTTAAGCCAAAATTGTTGCTATATTCCCTTTTTTGAACAGTTGAGTTTTGGAGGGTATACACTGCACATAATTTACAATGCTTCACATTTCTCTTATTCAGGCTTGGGACTGACACATGGAGCTTGGTGCCTATGATTTGATCTAGGAAAAGACTGTTAGCAAAATAGTAATACATTTAAGAATGAAGTTAAACAAAACAAGTGTAATTCATGATACTGAATCCAGTCAATGCTTCATCTTGTGTTAGAAAGGGGAATGTTTGTAGCATATAGTAATAGCACAGCCTACAAACTAGACCAGTGTAGTTAACAAAGTAAATGTAATTCAAACTGCAATGGTCTAAATATACATGATTTAAAATTCAGTGTAGAATATCATAGAAAATGGTTTTATTGTTTTGTTTCATTTACAATATAAGCTGTGATTTGATTAGTTCACTTCAGCAAACCAATTTGGCTTTAATATGTTTTTTGCATTCCACAAATATATGGCAGGCACACTTAAGAGGTGAAATTTCTGGTTGAGGGGATCAAAGGGGAGATGTGCTTTGTCTCAAATCTCCCACAGTATGGCATTACACTTGTCTGTCTCCATAGAGATGAGCAGGTGATGGCAGTTACAGGTCAGATCTGTCTAGCACTGTGGAAAAACATGTACTGAATTCAGTGCATGCTTTTCAAAGAATTTCTGGGCAATAAAACACCTGTAAGGAAACACAAGCACAATAGATACATTTAATGCCATACTGTGAAACAATTTAGGGAAAGCAATACCATTTCTCTGGGGAAAAGCAGGTAGTGGACCATCCACCTGAAAAGTTACACAGTGCACCTTTAAATACAAATGGTTTAACTGACCCAAAGGAAGTCATTTACATCAGGGAATGTTTAGATGACGTTTTTGCGCAGTGTACTGTTGCCAACCTTTCACCACTGTGCCACTCTAAGTTGCATCATTGTCTTACCATATAGTCCATTGGGTGTCTGAGAGCCTGTTACCCTAAAAACACCAAATCGCACATCAGCACAAACAAAAGCACAAGACATGGACTCAACAGCGGCAGGCTGAAATGCTGTTCTCCTCGCAGCATGCTCTACTCCCCAGGATCAGCTGTGGGGAGGGTCATGGGACCTTGTTGATAAATACAGCCCAGTGGCTCAAGCATGCACTTATACGCAGGCGGCATTAACATGAGGGACAAGCAGAGCAAAGCTGAGACAGAAAAAATGTTATAGTTACATAAAGTGTGATTAGGAGAAGTCTATGCATGTTCAAACACACTGTGGAATGACAAGAATTGACTCAAAGTGGTGCATGTGAGAGATGTTGGAGTCTTGACTTGCCCGCTGCTATTTATTGCGTCTTCTTAGCTTTGGCTGGTCAAATTTTATCACCATGTTCAACTTCTGTTTTCAACTGTTGGTTTGCATATTTTATGGCTTTACAGCTTGACCAGAATCTATTCAGTGACAATTGTGGGTGTGAATGACATACAAACTAGAGACAATTCAGTGTTATGAAATTAGCATTATAATCGAGCATTAGATTAGCCTAGTTCTCAGCAGTGCGAGGCCTTCTTGTCAGTTTTGGTAGTCATCACATACACACAACATGTGAGCTGGCTATTTCGGGTTGTGCCAATTCTTCGCGCCACCCGCATAAACCACACTCCTACAGTCTCCTCTTCCTGCTACCATAATCTGTCTATCTGCCTACAACCATATAATATATAGCAAGGTAAAGATTTGCTATGTAATCCAATCCATATATTTATCCTATTTCAAATGAAGTTACTGAGATTTTATAACACGTACCATACCGTGTGAATGAGCTATTGACCTTATTCTGCCCCCGCCCACTTTTACCTCTAAATATCTAAACGGCACTATCTTTGTGGTGGCACTTCCGGTTAAGCGGGAATCCCATTTCAATAGAGAATTTCAGAAAAGTTTTGCCGCTAAAATATGATGAGTAAGTTCTCTGGAAGGCTTTAAAACGGCTCTGTAGTCCGTTTAGAACTTATTTGCTGTCAAGATCGGCAGCCCCATGCAAAATAATACAACCCACATGACGATGGTGCACCCAGGCAACTTCCGGAATAAGGTGAATAATGTAAACCTACAGCCATCAAGCATGTTATTATGACCATCTTCCTACTTCATAGCTCCATGCACAACAAACTAACTCAATGTATAGGCAATTTATGAGAACTAGACTTCACTTTAGCCATTCGAGTTGTACTACCTTGTCAATATATTGGACCACACATGCGGCTTTCAGCCTTCACTCCACTGTCACCTGTTGTTGGTTCACCATTGAAGTACATACATACTTTTCAATGATACTGACCTCTGCATACCAGGAACAAAAGATGTCTGGTGGCTGTTTGGTGAAGCCATTTTAGATCAATCCATTCCCAAATTTGACCAATTACAAATTTTGCTTTTCTACCAACTACTCTTTGAGTACACTACACATTACGATGAAGAAATATGTCCCATTCCAGTAAAAAATACCTTAGAAGTATATCAGCCAGATCATGTTTTTTTTCTATTTTCTTCACTTCAATCTGCAATTTACAGTGCAGTAAGGATTTCCATAACACATTCATTTTCTCTATAGCGACTTGCGAGATTAATTACGTTCTTATCTTATATTAAAACCAATTCAGTTCTTATCTTCCCATCTTCTAATTAAAAAGCAAGTTTAAAGGGAAAGACCAGTAACAGAAGATGCAGATTTACAGTATAGCAAATTAGTTTTCATAATCTCAGAGCCTAAAAAAAACAGACTTAGGGTTTGAAGTGGTGAGGTGGGTTGAGTTGGGAGCATTGTCTTTCTGCTGTGGACCGGACAAGTCCTTAAATGACACCTCTTTGTCGTCGGATCGCTGCAGTACTTTGTCTGGCCACCGATGTCTAGCGCTGCGTTTGATCAACCAAATCCCACTTTACTGCAGCGGGGGTCACTTAAGGTAAAACCAACACAAGCTGCATAAAATAAATGAGAAATGTTAGCTACATTTATAAATGGCATAAAGCTAATGGAGATTTCAGTTGGAGATAGAGCTAAATTACCCCGCTACTTGCTGTCAGCATTGTTATTATGGGCAAAAATCATTAACAGAGCAAATGTAAGAAAATTATGAAAAATGTATATGCTATCTTTCAGCATGACAAGAACAGCACTTCCCTTGCACCTCTGGAAATGCAATAACTTACAGTGTATCCAATGGCTACTTGGTGTAAGAACTACTAACTTACTATGAATCACACCTTGACGACAAGGGATTACACATACATCTTTACTGGCTGTCAAGGACTGATTAAGAGTACGCTTAAAAACTGAAATTTTGTCCCTGTTGTGGTTAGAGTTGCCCAATATATGATTACAATATATGGTTACAATTACATGGGTAGAAGTACAGGGTTAAGCAATTACTCAAAAAAGTACAATTAACCCCAAGTATTTCTAAATGTGTTATTTTCCATCTATATTCTATTCGGGCAAATGTTCTAAATTTCAGTATTATTTCATATCTTAAATCGCTACTGCTAGTTGTGCTTAATCATCACTGTACAGCTAACCCACTGAGAACATAAGTAAAGTGCATTTCATTCGGTTTATGCTTCTTGACTTAACACACTGAGGCAGAGGGCTTAAGCCACCCTGGTTGACTGAGTGTCATGACGATTGTGTATGCTGCAGTGAGCTGGAAACAGCCGAGCTTCTATTGTGTGAAGGTAGAGAGGGACAACCACATGGCCCAACCTCAAAAACAAAGTACCACAGTTTTTTCCAGCGCTCACAAACAAGTGTCTCAAAAACACAAGACGGACACTAACAGATAAACACACCCACACAGGAGAGACAAATGCATTTTGTCTCCCTGACGTCTTGGTAGTGGTGTTAACAAAACCTGATTCGATACAGTGGGCTTTCTAAAATATAAAAAAATATATCTTGTTCTATGATATTTCTGTAATTACTGTATCCATCCACATCACAATAAAATCTACAAAAAAATGATAGAATTATTAAAAAAAAAACAGTGGCAAAAGACTAGTATTATTCAGCCCATTGTCCTACTTGGGCTGTGCAATTTAATCACAATTATAACACCAAATAAAAAATACAAAAAGTGATTATTTACACAAACTCTAACGTGTTTTGTAATTATCCGTTTTTCTATCATTTAGCAGCCCTATAGCAAGTTCCTTTTACAAATAGTACCTTACGCACTGAGTAATACTGACTCTTGGTTTCCTCAAAATCTAGAACATGATGAACCCATTTGATAAAGTTGATTCTTTTTCAGTTTGAATGTGGGTCAGACTTCACGCTGCACACACAGACACACACCTGTCACTGTGAAGCCTCAGCCATCACTGTCCTTCTGTCTACAGCTGAGTGACACCAGCAGAGCACCCCTGGACACATCCTGATCTCATCAAGGCACCCAAATAGAGTCGGTCAGACACTACACTTTGATTGACTGAACGTATGTGTGTGTGTGTGTGTGTGTGCCGACATGGTTGGATCCAGTATGGTTTTCAGACCAGCTGTTGATGGACCCTACACTCCATCACAGAGATAACTTGACCATATGATATCATGACACTGAGCACAGGTCTGAGCAGTGTGGCTAACCGTGATAAGACTTTGAGCCAACACTTTAAACCCACCTCAATCATCTCCCTGAAAGTCTCGATTTCAGTCTATCTAGAAAATGTTTCTCAATAACGCTTGTGGTAAGCATATTCTTTCTGGTGCTGCACAAAAGTATTGCAGTTCCTATTTGTTAATTTCACTTTTGTCCATCTGAGGATTAGTTTTTTATCATAATAATAATGCATTCCTCTTATACGGCGCTTTTCCAGATGCTCAAAGTCCCGTTTTAATTTCATGCATTATTGATTCATTCCATACTGGTGGTGGTAAGCTACTACTGTTGCCACAGCTGGGGAGACAGAGAGAAGCGAGGCTGCCCATTGGCACCACTGGCCAGTGACCACCACATTCACACTAGTCAAAGTGGGGGAAGTGTCTTGCAGACACAATAACAGATTGCTAGAGCCACTGCTGCCCCACTGTGGCACTGGTCGTCCTAGTGGTCTCCCATCCAAGTACTGACCAGGTCCACCCTACCCTGCTTACCAGATCAGATGAGATTGAACACTGAACACTAACGAGGTGGTATGGTCACATTTAGAGATGTGGTTTAACAGGTCTATAGTCCTGTTATAGACCTGGTTTAAATCTGGTGGCACTCGGAAAATCAAATATTTTCTTAGGTCAGACGGTACTTGTGACAATACTGTCACTGTTGTCTTTCATTCATTCACCACTCACTCTTTCACACTGACCCTGTTTCAACAAGTGTATTTGTCTTATCAGTTTCCATGGATACGAACTGAAGAAACTAGTGGAACATGAGCCAGAATTTACTGTGTATAAAGATGTAGAGATATCTTCAATCTAATACTGCAATAACATAACTTAAACTGGGTCTGTAAATATGTCAGCTATTTGCTATCTATGTCTATAGGCCTAAAATTGATATTATATAACTGTATTATAGCCAAAGCAAGTAAAATTATGTCAGCTTTCCAATATACACGAGATATAAGCTAAAACTATATAGGCTGCAGATCTACAGAACAGCTGTGTGAAACAGAATATGGGTTTCTGATGGGCTACTGTAGTTAGGCCTTTATTACGTATTTACATAACAGAACACTGGCTACTTTACACTGGCAACTTCTTGGCCCTAAATAAGTTATAAATGCATTTTAAGCCTAGCACGTATACCAGTGTGCTCCTGACCAAGTTTGCACAGAAACACCACAGAGTACTTTGTCTAAATGTTAACGCACGGCTGTACAGCGCAGAACAAAGCTCTGCTCTCAGACTGTTCATAGCGCACACTCGGAACTTTTCTCTGTGCTTTTGGAGGTTACGCTACTATTACAGTAAAATATTGGTGTACAGCATGTGCAGTAATCCAAACCATGCCCCCGAAAGTGTGGTCAACTTAGAAGAGGAACTTACCAGCTCTCCTTTCCCTCGAGACGCCCCTCCTGCCCACCAAACTCTGGTTCCACAAACTTAAGCTTGGTTTCATCTAACGGATAATACACTCGGTGGCTTTGTTGCCGGACGTAACACTTTTGATAAACTTTGTCCGAGATTGGTAAAAACTTCTTTCCTCTGTCTTTCCTTCCTCCTCCCCTGCCTCCCCCTCCACGGTCACGACACAAGTCACTTCCGCGAACAAATGGTAACGTCATCTGGCGGCCGCACTACTGTGCGCGCTTCTGTGCGTAAAAGTGGTCCTCCTTTGCACCTGGCCTTTTCAGAGTGCACTTCCCAAGTAAAAGTTGGCTCTAAGAAGGCTTAAGTTTGTAACCACATGGTCTACCTCAAGTAGGTGGCTATACATTACATGAAGCCTCCTGGAAAAAGCATAACATGTGAGCGTGTTGTTGGCTGATACTGCTTCAAGTCTCCAAAGAGGAAATTTGCATTAAATATTTCGTTTAGTATCTATCGGCCGTCAGGTTTTACCATGTAAGTATGTTATAACAGGACAATTAATATTATCTTACACTAACACACCTCTAAATATGCATAGTAATAAGGCCTAATTCATGGCTGTGTTTACTTGGCGTGTGTATCAAAATAAGTTCTCAGATCTGACCATCTGATTCAGAGAAAGGCTGTTCAGCAGAACAATATTTTTTACATTATAATACGCCACCCAGAGGCAGTTTAGGGAGCAACAGCTCAGATCTGCCGTGACCTGAAGCCATCCAACCAGTAGGGGCGGACGAGTCCCTGTCTCTCCACAAGAAAAGGCACTGCTGTCGTTCATGAAAAGGCTCCAAGATGCAGACTGTTTACTAGCTGCAAACTGTACTTGTTACCTTATTCACCCTCAGATATATGCTGCATATTGTAAAGAAACGATGTCAAGTACAAGTCGTATTTTATTTCTTAATTTCCGCGTTAAAAAAAATCTCCTCATTGATGATTGGCTAATGCACGTCTCACAAGTAGATTCTTGAATGTGATTGGTTGTCGTGGATGTCTTGCGAAAGACTCCGCAGCCCTGGGTAACAAGAACCGGTGTGTTACTGTGAAGGATATGTTACTACGATGACATGACGATCAAAGTGAGTGGTTTTAATGCACCATTTGGGGCTTTTAATACCAAAGTGTCATAGGCGTCTGTCAAAGGTGCGCTAGCAGAGACACCGCACTGTTGATACACGTCAGGTGGACATGAAAGCTGCGATGTCATGGCTACTACTACAGTGCTTGAATTAGTCACGAAACATTACGTGTTTATAAACTGATGTAAAGACTAAAAGTGCATGTAATAATGCTTTAGTATTAATCAACGTTGTAGATTTGCGATATTATTCCCACATTGCTAAAGTAACAGTGAACATAATATGAAGCTGACACTCGATGTGCTTCTTTCATAGAAGGGCACGTCCTGAGATGATCCTGGGGCGGACACACCACGTGGGACCTTAATGTCAATGTAAGAAGAACAACGAATATGCACAACTATACTACAATATCCCTATTTTGATTGGTAATTTAAATATTGTGTATATCATAAGAATCCTTCAAAGCTGCAAAAACAGTTAAACTGCAGTCTTTCAAACAAAGGGTATGAAGTGATAGTTGGCTTTTTTGCCGTACCTGAACATCAACACATTTATGATGGAATTGTTTGTTTCTATCAGTAAGAGTATGGGTAGTTGACTAAAAGTTACCCTGTATGTAAAAGGTATGCTCCACTACCAGGGGGCGAGGTGTTGGCAAAAACTATCCATGAACGGACCATATTTTTGACCCAAGTGCACTCAGGAATTCAGGTAAAAACCACTAGAGAAGCATTATATGTACAAAAAAGTAAATTAAACCTACAATTAATTCCCTTAAGTCCATGCCTTTTCCCTTTCTTCTGTGGCATATATAGGCTAAATCCTGATAATCACAATAATTATTTGCATTTGCACATTTACAGAGATTCAGCAAACGTGAATCAGATTTTGCATGAGCGTGTTTTTTTTTTCGTAGTGCGGGTTTTCACCGGTTGAGTCGAGCAGTGGTGCGTGTGAGGAGACTGGCAGCTCATCTCTGCAGCACAACCATGGCAACAACAACAGACAGCCCTCCCTCTCCTGTGGTCAACGGGGACACACCCACTGCAGCCATCGTCATCATCGGCGACGAAATCCTCAAGGTAACACAGACTTTTGTGTAAATTTGATCCTTGAAAGTTTTGGGGTGAATTGTTCATCAGTTTTTTTGTTTTTTATGTAGGGTACTTGTCAGACAATAACCTTCGACTTAAAATGAAAATACTAACATTGTGTGTGTCAAACTCAGCAAAGATTGAGCCTTTAGATACTATACTAAGAGTTAAGAGTTTAGTCCTTAAGTAGACTTGGGTTGGACATTATAGTTCTGGTTTAGTCCAGTTCTAGTCCAGGTTTAGTCCTGGGTTTAGTTCCATGTTTAGTCCCATTTTCAATCAATGTGTCTATGTAGTGTTCCCACAGAGCATGCAAACCCAACATGTGTGCAAGTGTAAACACAGCCCAAATCTGTTTCTGTCAGATAAATATAAATCATATTGTGAAGTTTATTCTGGTCTTGTTTTTTTTCTAGGGACATACTGTGGACACCAACAGTGCCTTTCTTACACGAAAACTGCGTAAACTCGGCGTGTCTGTGCAGCGTATATCAGTCATACCAGACGTCCAGGAGGTGATTTCCAGTGAAGTGGCACTCCTTTCACCTCAGTACACCCACATCATCACTTCAGGAGGCATCGGCCCCACTCACGATGATGTCACCTTTGAAAGCATCGCCAAAGCGTTTAAGGAGGATCTGCACCCACACCCCGAGCTCAGCCAGCTGGTCAAGGAGTTTTTTGGAACTGTAGATAAAGACAGTGCTGCTATGAAGCTGGCCATGGTACCTCAATCAGCTAAACTCAACTATGCCACTGACCCTCAAACGGGAAAACGCCTTCGCTATCCACTTGTAAGTTTACCCAACAAATCAGCCATGTTTTTGTGAATGTTAGAATCAGTAGAGTATAAGGCTAATTATTTGTCTAGCATACATTGCCATTGCTACGTCATGATAAAGTGGCATTATTAAAAAGTTCTCAGTGTCCTCCGCTGTCACTTTTGGTTTCTCTTTCAAGCAACTCCATATGTCTGCATACCGTCCATACACACAATCAAACCTCATTGTGAAGAATAACGAATATACAATTATAAAGCATTTATGCACAATGTGGAAACAGGGTTCTTTGTAAATTCTTATTGAGCTGTCCACAGTCAATCCCATAAATGGCAAAAATAGTTTATTAAAAATACAAGTTCATATATAAGTGTGTCTGTAACGCAAACTATTACTCCTAAACTGCAGTCTACTTAATATAATACATTTACTCCTAATGTACTGTTTTTGAAAAACACATTTTGAAGTAACAAGCGCCCTTTCCTCTTAGATCAGTGTTCATAATGTGCACATATTCCCTGGGATCCCGTCTCTGTTGGAGAGAGCTTTTAATGGACTAGAGCACCTTTTTGCCAGTTCTGGGACCACGTTTCATACTCGAGAGGTAAAACAACCATATTGATTTTTATAATAATGATGGATTTAAGGGTGCAGTATGTAACTTTTCTGGTGGATTCTTAGCCACCTTCTGGTCCGTCCACAATATGGCATTAAATGCGTCTATCCGGTACTTATTTCATGATAGATGATTATATTGCTCAGAAACATCTTGAAAAACATACATTTTTACTGTGAGCGGGGTTGCCTCTCAACAGATCTGCAATTTGCCCTCATTCGTACCTTCATGGAGATGGATAAGTAATGCCATACTGCGGAACTTTACAGGCAAAACAATAACATTGGTTTAGTTTAAGGTTACATAGTGCACCTTAAACTTAAGATTGATGTATTAACTTTTGTTGCAGGTGTTTGTAGATGCCGATGAAGCAGAGATCGCCCCTGTCCTGACCAAACTTCAGGCAGACTGGGGTCGTAGGGTGGCTCTAGGATCTTACCCAGACTGGCTCAGTAACTACCACAGAGTGCGGCTGGTCGTGGACTCAAACAGCACTGAGGAGGTGGAGAGGGCTCGAGCACAGCTGCTTGATGCTCTGCCTGAGGGGAGCGTGGTGCCCCTGGTTACTGACCCGGTATCGCTCGCCACAGCTGAGGTGTACTCGCTAGCTAACAATGGTAAGGGCATAGACAAAAACTATTGTTGAATGGAGAACAGTGATTTTCTCTGTGCTAAAATGGGCTTTGGGTTATTAAAGCATTTGCATTGTTGCCTTAGTGATTAACAAAAAAACTTAATATTTTATCTTCTGTATGGTCAAAGAGTTGCATGTAATAGGAGGTTGAAATCCTTGAATAAAAAGCAAAAATATTCAAATAGAATAAATTGCCCTCACAGCATTGAAAAGTGTGTTGAAAATGAATGGTTCTTGACTGACTTATCACAACATTGTACTAAGTTGCAGTACTTTGGCCACCTGAGAGTTTTGTCTGAAAAACATATCAGTTTTTCCTCAATCTCGCTACAGCCCCAATGAGTTAAGAACACAATTTATTTATGTGGTTTCGAAATGCTGAAGTGCAGACCCAGAATGCCCCTTCCAGTTTTGATATAAAGAATGGAAAAGATTAAGAAGGAATAGCCCTAAAAGTAAAACAAACAACGTTTCAACTATGACTCCCTCATAACAATTGGCTTGGATTGGTAGTCCGACTTGGAGTGCTACAACTGTTATTAACTCATTCACTCCCTGTACTTCTTTGGGCCACGGCTGCTCTGGTGCACATCGATGGAAACGTGTAGCTGCCAGTCTGCACCAATGGGCTTTCTGACCACCACCAATCTCTCACTCACACACCACAATCTTATATATTGGAGGTGTGAAGTGTCTTGCTCAGTGACACAAAAACACTGCCACATTAGCCTTTGACTGTCTCATTGCTGACACTATAACTCTTTGATTGATTTGATAGATTGATTGATATTTTTACAGGTACAGCTTTGGGCGACAAAGTGATGTCTGCTTTAAAAACCATTGAGTCTGCTCTGGATCAGTATTCAACAGAGGAGCTCTGTGTGGGCTTCAATGGAGGCAAAGACTGTACCGCGCTGCTACATCTCTACTACGCCGCACTCAAACGGTAACAGCCAATATGCTAACAGACAATACTAACAAATCGATATTAACCCAGATGTGATGGTGTGCTAGCCATTTGCCTTTCATGTGCTGCAGGCGCTACCCAGACACAAAGGACAAAGTGAAGGCTCTGTACATTCGCATTGTTTCCCCATTCCCTGAAATGGAGAGGTTTCTTCAGGACACAATCAAACGGTAAGCTCCAATATAAAGCGCTATGCCAGGGTTCTCAAATTTGTGGTCCACCTCAAGACCTTTTCTAGCCTTATACAAGATGGAACTTACAATGTAATTTTACCTGCAATATTACCAATTTTTATTTGGTATATAGTAAAATCTTGCCTTGGTGTTGTTTGTATGGCTTTATAGTGGCAATTGTAGATTTGTTCTTAGTTGTTTCACAAAATATTCAAGTTGTTTATCACTGGAAGCTATTTGTTGCCCTCCAGTGTTGTGACAATATTTGGTGCTTCTATTTTATATAGTCCATGGCTTGCAAAACATTACAAATATATATACAAAAAAAATCTTCCCCTCCTACAAGTTAACTTTGGCGAAAGAGTTTAAAATATTGGTTACAGTTACTATGCAAATGCTTCTATAATTGAGCAGCATCAGTTTGAGATCTCTGTTCTATAAACTTTACTATAACATTTATTTGCACATATATTCACTGAGTGTAATGGATGATCGCAGATATGACCTGGAGCTGTTCTCAGTGGAGGGCAGTATTCGTCAGGCCCTCAGTGATGTGCAGGAGAGGAGACCGGAGCTGAAGGCCGTTCTGATGGGCACCAGGAGGAGTGACCCTTACTCTGTCACCCTCACACCCATGTGCCCCACTGACCCGGGCTGGCCCACCTACATGAGGGTCAACCCATTACTGGTAACACGAGTCATACATTTCTTGGTAGTGATCCCAGTTCTGACCAGCGCTTACTGTCGTTGAATCTTTGGGCTTAGTTTTATAAGCGTTATGCGGTGTGTGAGTGAGGGATTTGTGATGGTTGGAGAAGCTGTTTGGAGCAGATCAGCCTCATTCTTGTTAGTTAACCCCAGAGCAGCTGTGGCTCCAGTAGGAGTTTACCATCACTGTAATAATAAAGTTAAGTTACATTGAGTGTCAGAGGAAGTGCTGTATAGAACTGATACATTTGATGATGATGATGATGATGATGATGGAACTTAGTGTCTCTAAATATGAGCTTTAGGTTTAGGGAATGTGTCAGTGAAGTGATGTTTTATGAGACAAGAACTGTAAGAATCAATAATAATAATGATAATGATAATGATGATAATAATGATAATAATAATAAAACACTTATGTATTATTTTCATGACACTCAAAGACGCTTCACACAATTCAAGACAGACAGAACACAAATGAAAGAAACAGATGAAAAAGGAGATGCAGTTATTTGAAGGCAGATTTGAACAGGTCTCGGGGCTTTTTTGAAGATGGCGAGTCTGGATAAGTCTCTGATGTGTTTGGACAGGGAGTTCCATCAGTGTTCATCTTTTATCTAGATTCGATTTGATTCGATTCAGTGTCCAGATAAATTCAGAAGTCAGACCCGTTCAGATCAGGTTGTAGGTCAATAGGAATCCCAAAGAGAGAAGGGGCAAATTAGATCTTTTGGGCTAAGTCTGAAAGTGTCATTTTTATATATGCATAGTACTATTTTTTTTCTAATTAATTTGTTTACTGAGGTTGCGTGATCCTTATGAGCATGTGAGGTGATTTTCTGTCACACAAGGAAAATAATGCAGTAGATTATTATGTAGATTATATTTGATTACAATGGCTATTACTGATACTACTACCACTACTACTACTACTACTTTGTCTGTTTACTTGCAGGACTGGACGTACCATGACATCTGGGCTTTTCTGCGGACATTGTATGTGCCATACTGTATCCTCTATGACAAAGGGTAAGTTGGAGTAAATGGTTCAGTCGTGATGAATCAAGAGTGAGTAAAGTCAAGTTGGCATTTCATTCTTTACTCTCTCTTTTGACTGGCAGGTACACTTCACTGGGCAGTATGGACAACACTTACCGTAACCAGGCCCTGCAGACAGTGGACGGTCGTGGTGTGACCCGGTACAAACCCGCTTACCTCCTGGAGAATGAAGAAGAGGAGAGGACCTCGCGCGCCTGATATCGTCTGATCCGAGTAGATTTACATGTTTCAGTTGAGCCATGTTTTAATGATAGAAGTAAAGAAAAATGTCTGTACCATTTCTTTGTAATTTTAAATAAACACTTGAGTTAATATCAACTTGTGACATTTATCGTCTCAACTGTCTGTTTTAAGTTGTGTGATTTGTACATGGAAGAATACATGCATAACTTGTTGACATAATATTATACTTGGTTGTCCTATTTGCACATAAGTATGGGAGCAGACTGTAAAAAGAAATGCCCTATTCATAACATTAAGTTTAAAATATATGGAAGATAAAGTTATTTCTTATGATAACTTTGAGGGAAAGGTTTTGAGGGTAAAAATACGTTTCATAATAGGCTTACATAATACATTTGTAGTTGTCGCACGGGTCTGCCTCTCTGGATTTGGCACCTGAAGACAAAGAAAAAAGCGCTTCCCTCTGGTGTAATTCTCTTTGTGGACCTCACGGGCGCGTTGTTCTCACGTTTTCCATTTAGCTCTGGTGATTACAATAAATTACCTCCTCTGTTTCCAGACATGATTGAATCCAGGCGTATCGACTGCTTCTCCCTCTTCTCCCGCGTGGAGATTAGTGAGAGTCGCGCTGCTGGATCGATACGGGCCGATCTAATAAAGCGGGTCACTTACGGGACCACCGCGGGGCTGCACACACTGTTACACCGGCAATTACCGTCTCCAGCCCGGGCCCACTGTCCGGGTGCGTGCGCCTCGCCTGATTTATTAATAATAACAGTAATAAAGGAGGCGGTAAACACAGGACTCTTAATCAGAGCCACATTTTATGGGAGCGCCAGAGACTTGACAGATATTACGGGGTTTGGCGGAGAATTAGACCCACTAAAGTGAAATCCGCATGAACTGAGACAAAGTGACTCCGGTCATGCCTGGTTCATGAGAAGAGCCTAAAACGTGCCTCTTTCACTCAGTAGTAGCTGGCTGTAGACCCAGCCTGTGTAAATGCTCTAGAAAGGGTTCGTTGATTGCACAGGCTGCTTCAACATTTCAGAAGTTATAGCCAACAGTGTAAAACTATTTTTCTGATTCAATTTATTGAGATGATTCGTTCTACCTTTGGGTCCTGAAATTGTAAAAGTGGGACAGATTGTTAAATGTGGTGGGAACAAGATAAATGTAATGTCTGTAACACAATAGGCCTAGGCTCATTCTGTTTCCAACCAACACAGAGAAAAAATGGAATAGTCAGGGCCTAGAGAGCAACACCCACACTGTATGCAAGAAAAATGTATTCTCAAGTTTTCTAATGCTAATCTCACTTTTTATACAGTTAATGTAACCTACCAAAGGTGAGACATTATCACTAAAACAGTGGGATAGTGACGGGGGGTGGAATTGCTGTACAGACAACCCAAGGGGACACCGTTTGTGTTGGTTTGGTTAAAGAAACTTCCTCTAAAGAAGTGTAACAGGACTATGGTTTATAGACTGGGCCTATATCATGAGACAGCGCACTGGTCCTAACATGGAAATCACAATCTCCTCTGGTAACGGAGAGAGGGGGACTTGAGCGTATGCAAACGCCTTCCATATCTGTAAAGCCTAGACCAGAGACTTGGAAACACTTTGTTCACTATCAAAGATGTTCAAAATGAAAGAGGAGAAGGTGAGGCGCTTTGACATGTGGCTGTGACTGAGTGCAGCGTGTTTGGTGTTCGTATAAAACGGAGCCTGATAATCCCGAGTTTGTCACAGCGGAGCGCAGCAGACACAATCACAGCCCCCCGCCTGGACGCGCTCTCAAGAGCCTTCACGCAGCGGCGCCAGCAGAGGCACGTACGGCGAAGAGGATAGAAGGAGACGGGGCTTCAAGTGAGGAGAGAAAGAAAGAGAAAGAGAGAGAGAGAGAGAGACAGAGAGACAGAGAGAGAGACAGACAGACAGAGAGAGAGTGAGAGAGTGAGAGAGACCAACAGAGAGAGAGAGAGACAGACAGACAGAGAGACATATAGAGAGAAAGAAAAAGAGAAAGAGAGAGGGAGACAGACGGATAGAGAGAGAGAGAGAGACAGACAGAGAAAGAGAGAGAGAGACAGACAGAGAGAGAGATGGAGAGAGACAGAGAGAAACAGATTTATTATGTGTCACTTGTCATACAACCATACAAACACAATCACACATACATCACATGTCCAGCCCCTCCCTACAGGTGTAGCACTAACTGCCCCTCCCTCACTGAACACAGAGCCCTCCTCACTGTCCAGACTGCCTCAAAGTTCCCCACCAGTGTGCTGTATGTGAACTCCACTTTGAGACGTGCCCTCACCAGTCTCTTTAACAGGAGCTCCAGGTCTGTGCAGCCCGAACCGGCCATGTGATTCCTCCAGGTGAGCCACACACTCATTTTAGCCTGACCCTGGACAAAGTTTATTAAAACAACAGTTCTGCGTTGAGCTCCCGGGTCAGTGTTTGTCCCAGAGTCTGCAGCCAGTGTCCCAGCAGACTGAAGAGAGGAGCCAGCCGAGGACAGGACAACCACAGGTGTTCTGGTATCTCTTCTTGTTGGCATAAGGCACAGTGGCTGCCTGATCTTGGGTCAAAGTGGGCCACATGTCTGTTTGTGGCCATGGCCCCGTGCACCACCCACTACTGGAGATCCGCACAGCGTTTCTCCAAGGGGCGGCGATACAGGGACCTCCAGCAGCCTCGTGGAGAAGAACCTGGGGCCAACACACCCAACCACCTGGATTCTGGGATGCCTGACAGCTCGGCTGTGGAGGACTTTGGTGGACAGAATATGGAGGTCCTTCTTCTCTACTGCAGACATCTCTGGGAGGACAGGGGAGTCAAACGATAGGAGGCCTCCGTTGTTGTTCTGTGTTCCTCCAGGACAGGTGGAGATTGTCCATAGAGCCCCAGTGCCTCTCTGAAGTGCACAGGGAGCCCTCGCTGCACCTCCCACAGCAGCCTCTGCAGCACCCGCGGCCCCCCCCCCCAGCAGCCTCTGCAGCACCCGCTCAGACCTCACCCCTGTCTCCTGGCTCAGCTGTGCTCCACTCTTCCAGCCTTGCCCGGTTCTCAAGTCCACCAGTTTTGTGAGCCCTGCTGCCACAAATGCCTGTCTCATTTGAGTAGAGTCCAGCAGGCTGCTCCTCACCATGGGGTTAAAAAACAGTGGCTCCTGCCCCACACACCCATATGGCTCCACTCTGGAACACTCCAGCACCGAGCTCCAGGCCTTCAGCACAGAGTGGCAAAAACCTCAAGTCCAGTACCTTCAGGTCCAAAAGGAACAGGTGCTTATCGTAGCCCAGTCCTCCCACTTGGCGCAACAGGATGGCTGCTGTCTCTGTCCACAGTTGTTGGGGGCCATAGAGGAAACGCTGGACTGTCCTCAGGCGGCGCGCCGCCAGTCTACTAAAGATGTCCACCAGCCCCTGTCCTCCCTCCTCCACAGGCAGATACAGCACCGCAGCCCTCAGCCAGTGATAGTCACCCCAGAAGAAGTCCACCAGCCTCTTCTGGATATTCGCCACCACAGAGTCCGGAGGCTGCAGGACGGTGAAGTGGTGTCACAGACAGGAGGCAGCCAGAGTGTTAGCCACCAGAGTTTTCCCCCTGTAAGACAGCTGGGGCTAGACCCAGGCCCATCGAGACAATCGGGCTCTCACCCTTTCCACAAGACTGTCCCAGTTCTTTGTCTGAAACTGCTGGCTCCCCAGGAACACGCCCAGACACTTAAACCCCTCCGTGCTCGACTACAGATCCCTGGGAAGTACAGGCTTCGCCTGACGTTCCCATTGTCCCAGGAGGTAGCCCTCAGACTTTTGCCAGTTCACCTTTGCGGATGAAGCACGCTCATAGAGGGACAGACTCTGCTGCACTGTCCCCACATCTTTCTGCCCTGAGATGACCACTGTGATGTCATCTGCGTAGGCTGACCGTCAGAGGGACTGTGAGGCCTGCTCCAGTCTGAGGCCCCTCAGTCTTCTCCTGAGCCTCTGGAGCAGTGGCTCTATGACCAGAACATAGAGCATCCCCGACAGAGGACAGCCTTGCCTGATGCCCCTCCTCACCTCCACCGGCCGACTGAGTCCTCCCCCCACCCTTAACAACACTGTGGCTCCTTCATACAGCGTCTACATCCAGTTGATGAACTTCCTGGGAAACCCAAACATGCCCTTTAGTCTTGAACAGGTAGTTGTGATCTACCCGATCAAATGCCTTTTCCTGGTCAATTGACAGGAGACCAACGTTCAAGTCCATTGTTTCTGCAATGTCTGTGATGTCGCAAATGAGGAAAATATTGTCCATAATAGGTTGTTCAGGGATGCAGTATGTTTGCGTAGGTGAGATTTTGCTGTCAAGGCAGTCCTTCAGTCTGTCGGAGTAGACTTTAGCGAGTATTTTGTAGTCTGTGCAGAGCAGAGACTGGCCTCCAGTTTTTCAGCAGAGTCAGGTCACCTTTCTTGGGGTAACAGGGCCAGGATCGCTCTGGTACAGCTGCGCGGGAGCCGTCCCAGATCCAGAGCTGAAGTGAAGACTGCATGCACATCCTCCCCCAGCACCGGCCAGAACCTCTTGTAGAACTCTGGGGGCAGCTCATTGATCCCTGGGGCTTGGCCACAACTGAGCTGCACTGCGGAGTTTATCTCCTCCTGAGTGACCGGCGAGGCCAGAGTTGCTGCCTTGGACTCCTCAGGCTCATGCAACCCTTCCACCATCTGCTCCTGGCTCCCCTCATCACACTCACCGGCCCCAAACAGTTTAGTGTAGAGGGGTATGGCCTCCTGCCGCATCAGTGATGGGTCAGAGGTGACCTCCCCATTGGTCAGTTTGAGGTGCATTAGATTGCTCGATGCACTGCCTGTCTTTTCTAAATTAAAAAAGTAGCGTGTTGGTGCATCACACAGTGCAATAACTTTTGCCTTGACTAACGCCCCCTTTACCCTTTCGCTCATAAATGACCTCAGAGCACCCCTCTTGTTTGAAAGAGATAGACAGAGAGAGAGAAAGAGACAGACAGACAGACAGAGAGAGTGAGAGAGAGACAAACAGGGAGAGAGAGGGCTTAGCATTTAAGGCCCTGGTGGTGGGATCTGGAACTGAACTGAAACATGAGTAAAAATGTATATTGTAAGGTCATTATTTTATTCTAAGATTGTTCAATGTTGTTTCTTTCTTAATTGTTGTTGTTGTTGTTGTTGTTGTTGTTGTTGTTTTAATTTGCTGTTTTAAATTTGCCTATTAGGAACAGGGTAGGTCTTTCAACCCTCTTTGCAGCCAAACTGTAGCACATTATACTGACTGACTGTAAACAAGGTCATGTTAATACAAAAAAGTTTGAAAAAGCATTCTCTCTGTGTGAGGTACAGCCTACTTTAGGACATTCCAGGCAATGAATAATATTTTGAGATATCAGTTTGAATTTAGGGCAAAAAAAAATCTTCAGTAAAAATAGAAAGTTAGCGGATCAGTTGATAAGAAGTTCAGACTGGAGACAGTGTGCTGTGTGAGCGCTATTTGTATGCCCTTCCACTCTATAAAAGCAATTTATAATGTGGATAAAGTGTCTTGCCCTATAACACAACAACAGCATACACAGCATACAGATGGGGGATCAAACCATCTACCCCATAGCTGCTGACTGAAGTAAACCACTGTGCCACCTTTTCCTCACAGTTCATAGTTTTTAAGATCTATTGGGGGCTAAAACAGACTATTGGCCAAACAATAATTCACTTGGTCCGTTCCATATTTCGTGTGTATTTTACAATCACTTTTACTAGAGTTTTGTGCTGCGCTGAAGTGCGGCACCATATTGATCAACTGAGCCGTGAAGGCCACTGAAAATAATCTCAGTGGAGGAGATCAGCCAAGTATATTCTCTGTATAAATAAGCCACTTCTGAACCAGCGCAGCCCGAGTCTAAGGAGTTTAAGAGGAGCAATCCTTTGTTATGAAGCAGATTTGAGCTTCTTAAGTCAGTCTGGATCTGTGGAGCATGAAGGGTCAAATATTCATCCCAAAGAATGTACTGCTTTCTGGTCATACAATATTAAATAAGCAAACGCAATATGTGAGAACTATTTCACTTTGTAAGACTTTAACAAGCAAGTTACAGACAAAGGTGGGTAGTTCTCAGTTACGTTTTGGCTATACTTTTACTTCTACCTGAGTACCTGAGTCAAAGTTTTGGTTTCTCTTCTCACTGTGAGTAAGTCTACAAGTGTCAAAAGCTTTATGTTGACAATATGAAATGATTTGTACTGTTGTGTTTGCTGTAACCTCTTCAGATATGATCTTGTTTTTCTAATTAGATTTTGTGCATTATTTAAAGGGCCCATATTACACTATTTTCTGATCTATGTTATAATGTTTCCTCATCAAAAACTTACCTTCACACATGTTTAACACACAAATCCTGCATATTTAGGCTGAGTTCTTCTCTCAAACAGAAAACACTCTAATGCAGGAAGTGCTACACTGTGTTTTTAAACTCCATACACTTCACTACAATCATTTGAATGATTTCAGCCCTGTAATGGCCAATCTCTACTAAACAAAAGGTGAAATGTAGCTGTTCACTTGAAATCTATCGCTTCATGACATCACAAGGTGGAACAGAGCATTTTGAGCTTTGGAGACTAATAAGAAAGGTTTGCCCAAACATGTGTGAATGAAACAAAACACAACTCCAGGTATGTAACAACATTATAACATGGCTAAAATCTCACAAGAGTCAATGTTGCGTAATATAGGACCTTTAATGTTTTGTCCTTCCAATTAGGCCTACATTAACTTCAAATCAAATAAGATGTTATGTTTGGACTACTTTGTACTAACTGAGTAATATTAATGGCTCCAGATGCAATAAAATAATAACATTAAATAGAAAACATGCTCCAGTGGTGGGTTTGGGATCAGATTGTGCAGTTTCGTCAGAGAAGAGGAGTCAGTTCTGATGTAACAGTCTTTGCTCTTTGGAGGAAGACGAGATGGAAAGATCCGATTTGTGAGCACTCGGATTTGTGACAAAGATCTGGCAACTCTAACAGACGACTACATTTAACAAGTCTCCAAGTCCATTTGGGGCAGAGGGAGTTGGACCTGGTTTTAACAACTTAGAGGAAGTAGCCTGCACCCATTCATTTATGAAAGGTAATAGAGATTCACAAATTCACCTATATCAGTGACCTATAAGAAGCCTGTATTATTACCAGTGGTGGAACATAACATGAAAGGAGTACAGTACTGTGCTCCAGTAAATTTTAGGTATCTGTACTCTGTATTTTACAGTAAATACTTTTTACTTTTACTTCACTACATTTGAGTGAAGGTATCTGTACTTTCTACTCCACTACATTTTTGAACAGGACTGAAAAGTAAAAGTTTTTTTTTTTTTATTATTGTGTGAGACCTGCTGAAAAGTCTGAGGGGTTTATTTTTAACACATTCATAATTTGAGCAAACAAAAATATATAGATAAAAACAGGTAGAAAAAAAACAATTGGTTCAATTGTTTCTATTGAACAAAATTCAGCACAAATCTTTATCAAAATCACTACATTTGCAGCTTTATTAGATCTCAAAATATGCACAAAATATTTTTACTTTTTACTTTCAAGTACATTTTTAAACGGGTAGTTTAATACTTAATACTTTAATACATACTTACTTAAGTAGATTTTTTCATATGATACTTTTACCACTGATTATTACCAGTATCTGTGTGGGCACTGGGGCGGGTGGTGAACCGGGGGACATCACAGGCACCACAAAAATGGCCACATGTGGTCATAGTTAGTGAGCAGAGTGACAGAGTAGTGAAAATCCACTATTTAAATCTCTTCTGATAATTTTGTGTTCTATACGACTGGTTTATGAACTGTTTTGGATTTTGTAACTTTTCAGATGCAAGGTCCTACTTTTAACCATGGAGGTACTGGAATATTCCACAGTATGGCATTATATTCTCATTTCATTAACCTAAGATCCAAGTATTTCTTCAGCAATAAAAGCATCTATTACTGAATAAATGCAAGATGTAAGTTTAATGCCATACTGTGGAACATTTCAGGCAAAGAAATAACATTTATAAGCTATACGCCTCCACACCACTCCCTTTTCTTAAGCTGAAGGAGACTCTGTCACATGGTTGGTGGTAATCCAGTGAGGAAATAAAGATGTATTTGTTTCTAATAATAGGCAGTGTTTCATATTTCCCAAGCTGTAATCAACACGAGAAATCAGAGCCACAAATAATCACTCAGGCTCCAATTAAACATGAATTAAACTGGTGGCAACAGAAACGACTGTGTTGGAACGTGATACAGAGACGTTACAGTGGCGTTAGTGGAGACAAGAGCTACATGTACAACACAATATTCTCTTTATATACTGTTATAAAGCTACCAGACTTTTTAAATGCGTTTATCCACATTATAATTGAACCTTAAGGTATCATAATGGGTTTATTACATATGGAGGACTATGCAGGCACAACCCAATAAGGTGAGCTGTTGGAAAAGGTATGGCTGATAATAAACTTGGTAGTAAATGTTTATGGTAAGGTTAATATTTCCTTTCAGACACATATTAGTTTCTTCATTTATAACTTCAATTAAAATATACAGCAGTAGGTACAAGCTATGTACTGTTAAGTTAATGGGACTATTGCTACAACAGACTGGCCTTATTTCTCAAGTCAATCTTTGCTTATATGTTTATGGGCTCACTATGACTTGTTAAGTACACTGGTCAAATGGGTGTTTTAAATGTGATGTAGAAAGTTTGAAAAGACCAGTTAAGTGAAGTATACAGCTTTAAGTTAACATTAGTTTAAAAAAAATGTAGAAACTTAAAATATGTTAATATATTACCCTTGGGCCTTCTTCCCCCTTTATGTTGGAAATGGCACCGTTTTGAGCTACCATTTTGAACTCACCAAAATATGAATCTAGCATGTTTCAATTAGCTGTAATTGTGGTTAAATGGTCAAAGGTCACATTTTTATATAGCGCTTTTCCACCTTTAAGGCTCTCAAAGCGCTTCACATCAAGGAACCACTCACCCATTCACACACACATTCATACACCAGTGTACGCAGACACCGGGGGCGAGGTGGGTCACGTGTCTTGTCCAAAGACTCAACGACAGCATTCATCTGTAGGAGCTGGAATCGCACTGGTAACCTGTGGGTCAGTGGATATGACCGCTCAACCAATGATGTTTACGTCAAGAGCGGGATTCGAACCCCCAACCTTCAGATCAGTCAACAAACAACTGAGCTACTATCGCCCATTGTGTATTGTATCTATATGACAATTTATTGTCTAGAGCAAACGTTTGAGGTTTTATTTTTATTTTAAGTGTATCTCACACACAAGGTCCAACACATCTCATTCTACCTCATGATTTAAGAAGTCATTTGAAAGTAATCTGTCTATGCATTTAAACTATATATCAAGTTAGAAAATATGCATTGCTTTAACACGCATGACCACAACATTCGGCCTCATGCTCGGGTTATAAATAACAAACTCAATCTTAGTTCAACATTTCAATTTCAGCTGATTATCTTTGTGCAGTGCCTTCAAACGTCTGTAATAGGCTTTATAAATGTTTATGTGTCCAGAACCAATAGCACTTTTCTCTCACTGTGCCCCACCAGCTCCACACATGTCATCAGAGCAGATCATAAAGCATGAAATAGAGGCATTAGCTCTTATTATGCAGGAAATTGGCTGTCTGGCTTCACAACGGGCTCTACATTGTGGCCTATATAAATGGAAATGCATCTACAGCTTGTTTAAAGTGTGTCCATTTTTAAAACAGGACAACAGGGATAACTGCACTAGCTCTATGTGGCCAGCGCTAATGGAAATCAATGTGGTGGAAGCTGTCGATGTATCGGCAGAAGTGTTGGGAGGTCTATGAATATAGCAGCACGCTCTTATCAAAATTTAACATAAAACTCAATATAAAAGGTTCCTCGTGTTACAAACAGTTCTCACACCAAGGTCAGCTCCAGTCCCCAAACTGTCCCCATATCGACAACTTTGAATTATGTTGAGGTCGGTGTATTATTCCTGAAAAATTCAATACTTTCCAAATTTCAATGAATGATACCCAGTGTTAATACAAACTTATTTATTTTCATAGCCTCTAAAATGTCCCTATATTTCCATTTTCCAATATCTTCTGTGGTTTGCAAATAAACTCTAATTATTCACCCAAAATTCAATACCAATTTTTATGAGCAATAACCAGATATGGAATGCAACCGTGTACTATTTTTATTAGTTCTTGTTGTTGAACAAGAGGCTCAGATTGCAGAGAGCTCTTCACAGAAGAAGCTTCAGTCTTCACAAAAACGTGAAGAACACAAAATAAAAAAACACATCACCTTTATCCCACAGACATCAAACACATAAACGCATCACTCACTGTATAAAAGAAATAGAAAAATGTATATAAAAAAAAAAACACATTAAAAACATAAAGAATGATTTTCAGCACAGACCCCAAATAGCTTAAAGGAAGGAGCATTAAGTGCCAACAGTATAAAATTAAACACATATAAAATCATAATTGAGCCATTGTAAATACTATTTAAAAAAAATTTAAATTTCATTTTCAAAAAAACAAAACAAAATAAAAACAGCAAAAACAAAAAAATTAAAGTAAAAGAATAAAAACAACAACTTTCATTGAAATTTAAAAAATAAATTTAGAGACTTAGGTTTAGGCAGAAAAATAGTTCATTTCAGTTTGAAATTTAAATTTATAAATAATTGGTTAATTTGTCTGAAATTTAATTCCACCTTAATTTGAGATATGAGATAATTGTATTAATTAGAAAAAGGAAAATGTAGCAGAATATAAAAGTGTGTTTAATAACAAATAAAATATGAACTTGTTCTTTCGAAGTAGTCACGGTTTTAGCATTTATATTATATGTCTAGTATCGTATATATTCTATCAATTATATTTTCATGTTATTTTTTTTTTTTTTTTTTGGAATGATGAAATGGAATATACAAAATGGTACAAAAATGAAAGCGACTGTGTAAACCCTGTACATCCCAAACAGAAATTTTTCCTTGGCCGTGTCCTTTATGACAAAATTTGGGAAAAATATATGGTCCAATGAAAAGCCACCAGCACTTTCCTGTTTCCCATAAAACAGAGAATAACCTCCTGTTCACAGGACACACAACCAACCCAGTCCAACTCCAGTCCAACCAGTGCACTCCCAGTAGGGGGCGACACACAACTGTTCTGCAGCCTTCATCCTCAACCATGAAGATTTGAAGAAGTGAAACGTTTCTATCAGACATTGAAGTTGGTACAAAGTTTGAGCACCAAGTTGGCAGCATGGGACCTGAGTATAAGGCTACTTCAAGACCAATAATATGTTAAACTTTTGATTGATGAAGCTAAACAGCAGGAAGCTAATTTGCATACAAGTGCACAGTATATATACGGCATATTCTTGATTACCCACAATGCAATAAAAACAGCACTTGAATCATTGGTCCCTGAGTCACTGCCCTCAAAGTTTCACATGTAAACACCACGCGCTCAAACAGGTCCTCTGTGGTTGAGTTTATAACTGTGATTGCGTTATTGTCCGCTTTATCACTTCTGATGCATAAAAGATTTGATTGGTCGATGAGGAGGTCGTTGGTCATGTGATCAGCAGGAGGAGGAGGGCAGGAGCCAGGAGCAGGTATAGAGATGTTCTCAGTGAAGGTGCTTGACTCTGACGAACAGGGAGGTCTGAGAGAGAACAGAGACAGTGGATTGTAAGTAAGGTTTATAGTTTGGGGCAAGAAATTATTAAAACATTATTATTGCTTTGCTCCTGTAGTCATTTTTCCAATGGCTGCAAGAACCATTGGAAAAATGTTGTTGTGATTTTTTTTTATTCATTTACAACTGTAATTAGGGTGAGTATTTGTGAAATCATGATTCAGTCAAGCTTAAGGTATAAGGTAAACTACCACAAATATTACATGCAATTCAGATGATGTTTGCAGACATCTATACTACAATGATAGCAGGTTTTGTACCACATAGAGATATGTTAATTTGGTGATTGTAAACTGTGTTGTGATTTGCACATTTCGGCCACTCAAATTGTGATTTATTATTATTTTTTTTACATCCAAATGAGATAAACAACTTTTCTTTTTTTTTTTTTAAATACGTAGCAGTATCAAGGAATAATTATTATCAAACAATGATGAGCAACAATGGCAGCATGATTTGTAGCCATGACAGCATGATGTGTTGCCATGACAGCATCATGTGTAACTACGACTGCATGATGTGTAGTCAGGATAGTATGATGTGTAACCATGACAGCATCATTTGTAACCACAAAAGCATGATGATGTGTAACCATGACAGCCTGACGATATGTAACCACGATAGCATGATGTGTAGCGATGACATCATCATGTGTAACCACAACAGCATGATGTGTAACCGCGACAGCATGACGATGTGTAACCATGCCAGCATAATGAGGTGTAACCACGACAGCATGATTTGTTGCCATGGTAGCATCATGTGTATCCATGACAGCATGACAATGTGTAACCACGACAGCATGACGATGCGTAACCATGACAGCATGACCATGCGTAACCACGATAACATGATGATATGTAACCATGACAGCATGAAGATATGTAACCACAATAGCATGATGTGTAGCCATGACACCATCATGTTTAACCACGACAGCATGTTGATGTGTAACTACGACAGCATGATGATGTGTAACCATGACTGCATAACGATGTGTAACCATGACAGCATAGCAACATGACGTGTAACCATGGCAGCAGGATGTGTAACCAGAGCAGCAGGGTGTGTAACCATGACAGCGTGATGACAATTTGATGTTGATGGTTTTAAGTAATATGGTTCGCAAATATCAAAGGTTTAGCAGAATGGGGAATCTAGCGTAAGTTTTTTTTTGCACTGTAGGAACCTTTTGCTGTTCCTGGGACTTTTTCAATGGGGACATTAGTAAAAAAAACAATAGTGTTTCATATGCATCCTATTACCTTGTTTTTGCTTGGAGCCCTCTGAAGCTGTAAGAAAGCAGAGGAGAGCATTTTCAGACAAAGTTTAAGCAAAAAAGTCAAGTTGCTGATTTTTCATTTTTGTGTTCTCAATAAAACAAAAAATACTTTATAGTACAAAAGAAACAGATAAATGACCAGACCCAGGTATTTACCATTACTCAACTCCTAATGCTGTGAAAAATTAGCCCTGACCGACCGCGCAACCCCAAATATGTCCCTCTATGCAAATTCTCCTAAAGGTCGGATAAAAAAAGAACTTGAGGAGCAGCAACAGGAAGAGTTAGTGTTATGTAGATGAGCAATGATCAAGATTATAGCGAACGGGATGGAGGAAATGAATTAGCCAGGCGGAAAAGTAGTAGCAAAATCGAAAACGACAGCGAAACCGAGAATTGGACGCCGGATTAAAAGAAAGTTTATAGAAAAAGAAGGTATGAAGGATTAGAACGGGATCAGACAGACAGAGGGGTGAAGGGGGGTGAGGGAGGAGGGATGGGGAAGAGGGGGCAAGGGGGGCAGTTGTGTCTGGGCGTCATTTTGTCAGTGGGGGGGCACTCTCAAAGGAAATAATGGAGCAGAGATGGGGCAGGGAGGGGCAGAGTAAGAGCAGGATACAGGTGGGCGATTAAAACTGGTGGAAAAAGACAGATTTTTTTTTCTTTCTACTGAGGTCGCTGAGGGCACGGAACAGGGACACGCAGATGTGGAGGAAACCAGAAGACAAGAGGTGCATGATTTTGAAAACTAATAGCAATTTGAATTTATTACATGCAGATTTTGATCACAGTGAATATTTTTGAAGAAGACTGAAATATGAACCGCTAACGACTTGTTTTAAGAGGTCTAAACTACAGGAAAATCAGGTTTTATACAACAGAAGCCCGAATAGACACAATACTGTATTTTGCTGTATGTAGAGGACGTGCTAGCTCCTAAATGGCAGTTATTGTGACATGCTAACTGTGAACGCTCAAACTGCGATTCACATTCGCGATATATCTTTCAAGTTTAAGTAGATACAAACACCTGAAGAAACTACTAATACAATTTCTGTACCACACAAATACCAGGGCAGAAGGGATGATAAGTTTGCTAGTGAAAAATACCAGAAAAATAAAGGTGCATTCTGAGTTCCTATATTATATAAGTTAAATGCAAAAACCTCTCCTTGCACAAATTACTTTCTGTAGTCTCAAAATGTTGCAATTTTGTTATAATTCAACCTGCTATAGCAGTGTTTTGCATAATATTGGAAAAAGCCTTATGTGATTTGGAGGGAAATTCTTTAACTGAACAGGCAAAAAAAAAAGAACCATTAACCATGGCTGGTGCAAAATCTCACTCTAAATACTCCAGGTCTGTGCTGTGGGAGACACCAGCCCCTAAATGAGTCTGGATGTGAACAACTAACTACCATCGAGGGGTTAACGAAGCATTAAATAACACGCTGGGTCCGGTCCACAGGCTGAGGAGAGAGAGAGGAGAGGCACCCAACAAACAGAGAAGACAAGCCTATTCTACCCCTCTTCTCATATGTGGCTTTATCTGTGAACACATTACTGTACTTTTTCTTTTATTGTATATTGTAAACTGCTGTATGGTTGGTGATCTTGAGTGTCTTGAAAGGCACTTCAAATAAAATGAGTTTTTCATTATTATTACAAACACGAAGATCGCTGACGATTATATCAGAAAAATTGACTTATTGTATTGTATTGTAAAGTAAAATGTATGAACTAAATGTGCTATGTTAAAAAAGAAAACATTTTAGTCTTTACTAGAAGGCTGTGCATATGAATACAATTTCAACTGACTCAAGATCCAGTTGTTTCAGATGGTCAGTACTGTAACCACCTTGGGTCATTTTAATAGAGAGGTCAACAGCCAAGCTTCTATTCAGTAAAAAAGCATGTGGTCTGGAACAGTTTCAGGCTATTTTTGTGCGGAATAGCAGTGAAAGTACTCTGCATGTTCACATAATTAGGATTGAAGGTATATTTATTTGATTTTTAATGAGAAAAAATAAAATTGAATTGAAAATTGTGAGCAATCAAAACAAGAATTGATTTTTTTTGCTATATGGCACAGCCCTATTTAACTACATGATCAGATTTTTTTCAACATCTCATCATTAGTGTATAGTACCATAAATAGAAGGTTGTTTTTTTCACAAGCATCCACAGGGTCCTAAAATTATTTCAGATTTTCTATTGAATATTTGTGGTAACCGAGGAAAGAATGCAAGACAGAATGCATAATTTTAGTAATTTTCCTGAATAACTGTTTGATGTTCCAAGTGGAGAAAATTAGTAGATAATGATTAGAGAGACTGTGGGAAAATTAGTCAAATGTAATTGATCATAATCATTAGTGAATTTGCAAAACTGTTTTCACGATGACTATAATCGTTTCCTGAATGAACACTAGCGTAGTAAATACTTGAGATAGTTGTAGTAAAATGCCTCTTGGCTCTGATGCTAAACGCCTGCTGTTTACTCGCCTGAGCTCTGTGTGTTTGGATCGGGCCCTAATCGCATTGTCTTCATCAAAAGCTCTACACAAAACCCCACTTGTTTGTGCTCACACGATAACACCGCCGACCCAAAATGGCGTCCGCTGTGGCGTGACTGCAGTGGGCTGATGCCACAGTTACACGGATATGCATGTGTGTATTTTGAACAACGCACCATCCCACCTCAGCTCTCCTATCTTCGCCAGTCGCCATTTTCCTCGACGCAAAAGCCAAGTCGAAACCCAAAAAAACTTACAACGAAAAGTGCCAAAGACAAACCACAAGCTGCGAAAGTTTTCAAGTCGGAGATGTGAGCGAGAGTGACGGGGCAATAGGCGTGTGCACTGTCGACTTGGTGCAGGGAGTTCAGAGGGTACAAAGATTTTGGGGAGACAGGCGAGCGGGGTAGAAGCAGAGGAGGGCATCCATGTAAGAAATTTCCCGATGAAAAAACACAAAGAAAGAACGACAGAAAGTACGGAAAAACGTTGAAGCTTTCCGAAGTGAAATGAACGCAATGGACTGGCTCAGCGGGACACGGAGGAGCTGCGGAGAGCCGAATCAATTAGAGAGAGAGAGAAGTTGCTCTGAAATGGCTCGCACAGTGGGACGACAAGAGGTAAACACAACAGGAGCGGGTTTGAGGTGCGCTTGTGATAAATAAATAAAAGGCAAAGCGTGGACGGAGATGGAGACGGTGGAAGATGCGGTAGTGGGGGGCTGGAGAGGGGTAGTTTTACATGACACCACTGGATCACGCCTGCTCCGTCTGTGTTCTGCCTGTTCTGATGCAACCTGTGCTCAAGAAGCTTTTAGTACAAGCTCCAGTCTGCTTTATACGAGGGACTTTCACTACAGCGGACAGGCAGGGACACAGCCAGAAATGTCATGAATTCTAGAGAGCTGACATCTGTAAAAGGGATCGTTACAAAGGGTTTATGGACAAAATTGTTCACTTCAAAATATCAGGTGAAAGGCAAAGCTATAGAGTAGAACTGTTGCAAATCAGAAAGGTTTCAGGCAAGCATTGTACATAGCCAGTATCTTACTCTAAGGCAAAGGTATGAGGTATGTCGAATATATAAAAATGTTGTTTGAAGACACATCATGATGCAACAGAAATGTATTTATTATTTATCTACAAAATATCTGCAACACATACAGTTTTTTTTTCATTTGAGAAAAAAAAAAAAGGTTTTCTGGCCCGAAGGTTTTACTGGACAGGGCAGCTGAGCGTGAAATGGGGAGAGAGAGCGTAGAGACATTCAGTTATGGACAGTTATGGACGTACCCAGGACAACAAGATGAAACACATAGAGAGCTGTCACGCCTTAAGCCACTGCACAGCAGCCCACTCTGTAATACTAAAATTCATCATCACTAGTTGAGACCTAAGCAACTATTCGTGGGTTCCATAACGATAAAAAATTAGGACCGTTGCCACAGCGATTAACGATTTGAAACTAAATATTATCTTTTGAATGGTAAAAAGTGTAGTATACAATATTTAAACCCATGGATACAATACAGTCTTGTCATGACAAAAACAACCTGTGCTGTTACATATTGTGGTGTTATTTACTCGCTAACCCTCATTATAAAGTGGAGACAGGTCCATTTGAATAAAAAGCCTCAGTGTCCTGGTGCCTCAGTGTCCTGCTTCACCATTCTCCAGTTAAATTAAGGCTCTAAACCCACATATTCACACAGAGGAGCACAGACCAGGATCGACCTTGGACCAATGACAGGAGGATACCTGCTGGACCTGTGCTGTCACCACTGTCCTTCACACCACTCTGAGGAGCCATAATAATGCACACGGCTACTACAGGCAGAGACCACAGGCGACGCTGCATGAGCTGTCGCATATTTACACATCGGGAAAACAGTTTTGGACAGAGGGCAGGGTTTAAAATTATGTCGAGCAATAAAGGGAAAAAATGACATATTTTTCTTATATTGATTGATGATTATTTTGGATCCTATTTTGTCTTAATAAAAACAAATAAATACGATTTGCTTGTTTCGTTTCGATCCAGTTAAGTTGTGAAGTTGACTTGGTTTTGGTCCCCTTCTAGTCCTGGTTTACATTAGTCCTGGTCTAGTCCTGGGTTTAGTCCCAGTTTTATCCTGGTGTCTTGTGTGAACACAGCAAGTGTTTTTTCTAATATGCTTCATGAACATATCAGATCGACTTTTAAGATTAACCTCGGCCTATAACGTGCACTATGTAAGTTTTCTTGTTAGGGATACTTTTCTAGGAATGACAGGCACCTGATTGTCTCCATGAAGATGTGATAGCTTCACCTGAAATGTTCCACAGTTTGGTATTAAATTAATTTGCCTTGCCTTTATTAATTATTGTGTCAAAGATATATATGTGGCGTCACTTGCTTGTCTCAATTGCTATAGGGAAGTGCTGATGCCATACTGTGGAATATTTCAGGCAAAGCAATAAAATCTCCACGGGGACAAGCAGGTGACGCACCCTCCCTTCACGGAGTGCACCTTTAACAACAATTGAATGTTCCAATCAAGTAACTAAAATTCCATTGCATTTGAATCCTCCAAGTTTCGTTTGTTTGTTTCGTTCCGTGTCGTTTGTTGTCAGAACTGGCTATGGACACGTTGGTTAGAGATTCCCAAGCTGATAACTGTGATCATCAGTTTGATTGGGGGAGACAGTAGCTCAGTTGGTAGAACATTTGTCCACTGATCCGAAGGTTGGTGGTTTGAATCCTGCTCTCAAAATAAACATCATTAGTTGAGCGGACAGATCCACTCACCCACAGATTGGCGGTGCAATTCTAACTCCCACAGATGAATGCTGTCATTGTGTCCTTGGGCAAGACACTTAACCCACCTCACCCCTAGTGTCTGTGTACACTGGTGTATGAATATGTGTGTGAATGGGTGAGTGGTTCCTTGATGTAAAGCGCATTGAGTGCCTTGAAGGTGGAAAAGTGCTTTATAAAAATGCGACCATTTACCATTTTACCGTTGCGACTCCATTTAAATGTAATGAACTGCGTTGCCCTAGTTGAAGACTAAGCTGAAGGACACGAGTGGTGCCATGTTACCTGCCACTGCCAGTGCAGGGGAGTTGTAACCACATGGGGCACATAACAACAACATCTGCTGTAAAGAGCCACTAATGGACAATCCCTCCTCTCATTTATCTCTGTATCCTCATCGGCTGCATAGGGCAACAAAAGACAGAAGTGGGCGGAGTCTATGGGAGGAAGCTCCATGCATTGACTGCCATGGTGCTGGATGCTGCCGGAAGATTAGTTTTGGTCCAGTAGCGAAAGATCATAAAATAGGAAAGAGGGAGGAGAGAGTGAGAGTGGAGGAGAAAAAGAGAAGGATTAGTGCCACTTCAGGACGGACAGAGAGGAGGGAAAAGTGGACTTGAAATTTTGAGTCAGGATTAGTTTTGGTTAAGAGAGAGAGAAGAGGGACAAATTACAGTAATAGGATTCAAATGCTGTATATATCTTCTTGGTGGTTTGAAAATACAGTAATTA
>JACM01077906.1:0-20443 GCA_000787095.1 Periophthalmodon schlosseri
ACTGAATGCTGAATTATGTTTTGTTTTGTTTTTTTCTTTTTAATACTGTGCACATTGTGAATGTAGCAGCTCTTTATGTTTAGCATAAAAGAGGTAGGCATCATAAGTTCAGGCTTCTGCCTATTCCTTTTTCAGACGTTTGTGTACTTTGATTTGCTTCCTTGACTTAAGACAGAAATGTCTAGAAAAAATAAAGATGATGATGATGATGATGATGATGATGAAAAAATGTATCCTGATAATGAAAATATACAGCTTTAGGCTCTTGAATGTTTTCACTTTTTCAAGTCCACAAGCACACAGATCTGCACACGTACGGGGACTGAGGAACAGCCTATGTTTTAGGTTCATGGCATAAAACTTAGCAATCTCTGTGGAGACTAGCATCAAACCAAGTCAAAAGCATTTTTAGCAATAAAAACACCTAATGAAATTAATAAAAGATGGATGAGAATGTGACAGACCAGACCAGAAAATGTACTTAGTGCAACTTTAAATGGATAAAAACGTTCATATCATGGCCCATATTTTGAAAGTTACCTCTAACTTAAAGACTATAATATGTCATGTATTTTGAACACAGCCTATTTAAGTATGAGTTACTGATGATTTTATACCAGGAAACATTTCAGAGAAAGCAACGAAAATCTATCAGTTGTAAAGCAGGTCTAATCCAGAGTGCTTTTATTAAGACCAAACAAAACCTTTTCAAATAAATACAAAATAAATGCATATACAGATAGCACAAAATGTCCTGATGTAATGTCCTTGTGTTGGCGCGGTCTTGTTTATTTCAGACTCTTGCCCTTGCTGTCAGCTCTGTGGCTCCTTGCTCCTTGCACTGCTGTCCTCCTGTTTACAAAGCCCACACAAATGTAGGCTTCTTTTCTCCAAGATCCTGTATGCCCTCATCAGAGTTTCCCCTTGTCCACATAGTCTTTGTGTCAAATAAAACACAATTTAGAATTGAGTTGAACCTCTTAGACTGGCTAAAGGCGGGTGCTATTGTATTGACTGGAGGCGAAGCAGAAGTCCCATACCACATTTTTAGAGAAGAATTAGCATTTGCAAACAAAATGCACATCAGGCCTACTGTTGAGGCCTACTGTCAGTGCTTGTTACTATGGATGTGACAATAACCAAAATATCGTGATCAAAAGTCTCACAATAAGATCGTGGGCTGTCACAAAATATTGAATCAGAAGCTCCTTTGCTTGAATACTTTGTTGCAGCAGCTAAAAAAACTGAGGAAACTATATAGACCATGGTCCTTTGCTCTGTTTCAGTGAAGACAGCATGAAAAAATAACTATTAATAAGCACTTAGTTCTTTGGATTATGACAGTAATGATTGGCACCAAAGTCTTTTGAAGGCATTTTAAAAGAAAAAGTAGCATTTCTATTAAAGTCTCCAAAAGTCTCCAAAATATAACAATAAATATCATACAATGAGATACATATCGTGCTGATACTGAACCATGAGATTTGGATATGGTTACATCCCTAGTCATTATGCAGATATAATCAACAAGACGTTTCTTAATTTTTGGATCATGCTGCACTAATATTTGAGCCTACATAAATGTGAGTTTTGTTGTTCTTGCTGTTGAAGTTATTGGTTTTGACGTGAATATTTCAGTGACCCCACTATCGACCCTCAGTCTTAAAGGTAAGGCTCCTGACACAGCACCTGGTGCCTGCCTTGTTAAAACCCTGCAGTCTTTGAGCGCTTTTAAATAAATCATCGTCTTTGGCTCACAGGAGAATAAAGAGCAGAAGGAAACACCAGGAAGACCTTCTCTGTGCAAAGAGATTTGAACTGGGTACTCAACCATGGGAAGGGAGATATTTCAGCCAAAAACAGGAGACAAAATGTGTAATGGACCAAACCTTGATATTTGGTGCTTCATGGTGCACTACTACTACTAATGGCCCCCATCAAAAGCAATCGGGAAAAGGCAGAAAGTTCAGTGTACAGATTGGACAGAGAAGTCAAACTTTAGCTAAATGTAGCTGAGAGAAAAGCACAAACATCTTATGCCTGTTCATAGCACTATTTCTTATGGTTGAATTAGGTGCTTTGACTTTCACCCTGATCACAGTGCTGCCCTGTGATTGGTCCAATCTCTAATTCTTCTGTGGATTCAACCTCAAACACAGTAGTAGGAGCAGTACGGGATTCTCCTGAGTTTGAGAACACACAAATACCATGAGAATTTGACTTTTTTCAGATTTCCAGTTGGATGTCCGATATTGCATCTGTCTCAAGCGTTGTTCTTTCTTTTGTTCTTTATTTCTTGCTCTTTATATCTTGCGAATTTAACTCTTGACCGTATGCTGTGAAGCTTGAGTCTCTATGATACTTTTAAGAGCAATGTGTCATTTTGAAAATCTGTCTGTGTCATAGGTAAATGCTTGATATTGAATATGAAATTACTCTCTCTGCAAGGACATCATTTTGGGCAGCTGATCCAGGGTCCATCCATGTGAATGTAGAAGTCTCTTTGTTTTGGGCTAAACTGTTCCTGTCTGTGTCATTTTGTCTGGCCAACTGTCATGTCCTCCTTTAATTATTGCATTTTTCATTCTTATGCACAAGAATACTTCTCTGAAAACTTGTGTAACTCTGGCATCATCCCACGTCCTCAGATGGAGCCTTTTAAAGGCCACATTAATTGAACATATCTGGCTACAGTCTGCAGCTCCCGAGTCTTTCTGTTCATTTGAATATTGCTGCTCAGTTTTGTAAATGTGGTATTTTCAGTTTGGTTTGAAAAGAACTTTGGAACAAGAAGAAAAATTAAAATGAAAACTAAATGTCATTACCGTATATGGGAGGGCATTTTAAAAAGCAGCAAGAATACGTTTATATTAGCTTTACTATGGCTTTAAGTGCTCATTTGGAGGACTTACCGAGTTAATTGCATTTTCATAATCATTTACAGACGGGAGATACAGTAACCCTCACAAACTGTGACTTTATAAACTGTGGGAATTATATATTATATAAAACAAGTCACACTTGATGAGTTCCTGACTGCAGCAGCTTTTTTAGTGGAGACATTGGTGATTCCATTTCCTTCCTGGAAAACTACAATCTTGTAAGAATAGGCATGTGCACAAATATTAATGGTAAGGATCATGTAGCAAATTAAAGGAGACACATTTTGCAAGATTCACTACAAGATTTGTTTTTGAGCAGTCTTTATTGTAACTGAGGTGCCATGGCTCTGAAAACCTGGCCCCTGAAGTACTGTGCTGTACTCATGTCTTTCTTCAATGTATTTATTTATTTATTGAGAAATAAAAAGATGGACCTATTCACTTTAAAAAGTGAGCCAGTTAACTCAGTTAATCAGTGAATCAGTTTATTCAAATAAGGTAAAGCCTATGTGCAATACAGAAGACAAGTATAAGCTTGTTATGTTTCCGTTTTAAGTGTCAATGGAGTGTCTTAAGAAAATCAATGACTAAAGTACCAGAAGAGCTGCTGCTAAACATGTTGCTGAGAGGTGATGAGCCGCTGTCACTTCAGACTATTGAGGGAATTAGCATTAGCATAATCCAGCTAGCATAGCACCAAGAAGAAATATAGCTAATTTACAATGTTTGGGATTCAGTGACCAGTAAAATGAATGTACAACACAATCAACAAAATGCTGATTTGTGTTTAGAAAGGCAGAAAAGACAGAAATGTATGTTTGTGACTAAACTAAAACCTAAACCTGCTGCTTGATTTATTTGGGAATTGTCATCTGAATTTCACAGTTTATGGCATTTTGTCTTCAAAACGTTTCAATTCATTTTATTTATTTATTTATTATTTGTCCTACTTGGCATGAATCAAATCAATTGCCATGTGAATTCTTGGTTGATTTCCTGTTCTCTCCTCCTAATTGTTTTCTCACTGACGAGGCTTTTCGAGCTGATGACAGACAGTAATTTACTATAAATCACACCACTGATGCTAATGTGGCTTCATCCAGTCTGCATTGATCCAATTAGCTCATACATTCAAATCCTATTGAATGAAACCCAGACATCATTTAATGTTATTTTATGAGGCAAACTAAGGCTCCAAAATAAGTTAAAATGTGCCGAAAATGTATGACACCTGCATTTGCACCGGGTGGCCAATCGGTTGTTTTTCTGTTAACCAGTTGTGTTATGGTTAGGGCATCATAGCATTTATTTCTATCTTTGTATTAGTCAAGTTTTTCAGTGACAACCATTTTTAGTCCTGGTTTAATTTCATAATTCCTCTACCCTACTAAGTAATTATTCACGAAAGTTCACACCAAATAATTATTTTCTAAAACCATTGACTTCTATTCCATTATTGATCATAACAACACAAAATTCTATAGGGCAATAATGTTTTATACAGATGGGCCTAGCGAGTATAAATATAGAGGGTTGTATGGTCTAGTTACTAACAGAAATTATCAGGTTCAACATTTGTAAATTTACATTGTAGACATTTCTTATGATAATACCATGTAATCAATAGAGAAATTGGGTCTTGACCCCCATCTGGGAGCATGATGTCATCACATTCAGGAATTTGAAAACCACCAATTAACTGAAGTCAATGTGCCTGCACCAAGACAGTCCAGTGCATCTCTCTTGTCTCTGGATTGTCATCAAATCAACTCGTGGGACATTGTCACACTGTGTTGATAATGAAACTGCACTAACATACATTGTCCTCAGTGGATGAGTCCTTTTATGAGCACCCAGACATGCCATATGCAGAGCGGCCTCTTTAACAGGCTGGGGATAAATCAACATTTAGTGAGCACCAACAACGAGGAAATATTTATCCTCCAGGATGAACGGCGCGTCTGACAAAGCGTCCATATTGGGAGGAGTAAATAAGGCAGATTAACCGTTCTGGTGTGGTGGTCCCGGACATGTTCTGGAGCACAGATGGAGCCAGTGAGACATGCATCCCTCATTGTTGTAATCATCAACATCAGCACTAAAGCCATTGAAAACGGGCCAAAGCAGAAACCGAATTAATCAAACAAAAATAAACTCGTGTGAGGAGTGCTAAGTAACCCAATCCAGCAAGTGTCGATCAACAGGGTGGGAGCTGGAGGCTGTTCCACTTCTGAAACAACACATTTTCCATTGTAATTATCTTTCAGTTTGGTTTGGACTATTTTCTAAAGATGTCCAGATATAATTTAACTCTGTGATTTGTAGTCTCAGAGTCAGAACACCACTCTCGCCTTACAGCATGAAGGTTGCAGGTTGAGCTCCCAGACTGGGACTTTCACATGCAAAGTTTGCATTTTCTCCAATTAACACAAAACATGCATAGGTGAATAACTCAAGATCTGGAGATGGTTTCCCCAGTGCTGCACTGCAGCACACATTGCTCTTGACAGGTTGCCCCAGCGGCATTAACGGATGGGTCAAGTGCAGAGGACTAATTACCTCATGGGACAATACAATATACCTTATACCTTACCTTAATATACCTAAACGTAACATTTTAAGGTCGGTTAGTTTAGTGATAAGCAGTTTCAGCCTGAATTGTAAACACAATAATCTCACTACACATTGCTGTTTTTATACATACTGCCCCATGTCTTTCCCGGTCTCTTGTACAGCTGCTGTTCTGCCCTGCTCCCTTCACTCCGCCATGTGTGTCTGCTGTCGGGGAGATATTGATGTCAATCTGTGTGCCTGGTCTCCGCGCTTGAATGAAAGGTCAGAAAACAGTCTCTATATTCCTTTTCAGTAGCCACCCACATGTGATACAGCCAGCTGCATTATCAATCGTGATGAAAAGACATAAGCCATCTTTCATCTAACCTCACACAGAAATGTCAGCTTTTCACTTGGTCCCGGCACCACTGTCCATTGTGCTGTGTGCCATTTTCTGTAACTAATGAGCACCACATGTAATACCTCTTCCCTGTGTGTCCATAGCATGACCAGCATTCAAACATGTTCCTTCTTTAAGCACCTTTAGCCTGCAGGGTCCCTGTTCTCTTGACCTTGTCGGTTTGCAGTTGCATTCATATAACTGTAATGGTGCTTAACACTGGCTGTTTACATACACACCAAAAATCTGATCATTATCTGACTTCTAGAGTTAGTAGGTTATTCAGACCTCATGTAAACAGTTGCATCGATTGTGAGAACTCTGATTTCTTACTCATTGCCAGATTCAGAAAACTTTATTGGTCCCAGAGGGCAATTCATTTGGAGCATTCTCAGAGTAGTTCTCACATGCACATAAACACATATAGTGTTTCAGTCTGTTACAGTTTACAAGCGGAACTCATCAAGTTGATCCAACAATACAACAATATATTACAATGCAAATAACTTCAAAAACACTAACACCCAAATTGAGCAATTTGATAGCAGAAGGCACAAAAGTAGAGAAGTGATGTGTTTTTTGTACTGGCACATAAACCGACGCCCTGAAGGCATCGTGACATAGTCAGGAGCCAGAGGATAGAAGGCCTGAGCCACAACTGTTCACACCTGTGCAGGTTTAAAGAATCCAAAAGTTGAATTATATTTGCTAAATGTCTTCAGATCTTCATAGTCAGTTGTCATGTCAATGAACAAAATTCACATGAAACAAAGAATATAATATAAAGTATGATAAAAATAAAAATAAGGATATGCATTAAAATAGTGTAAAAAATAGGCTATAATATACAAATACAAAATTTACAGTATGGGCAGAACAACAGTGTAAAAGCTATCAGTGCAAGTAGGTTCGTTACAGCTGGGCACAGTGTGTTTTTCTGCTCAGGTAATCAACATCATGTGAGATATTTGTGAAGACACTGGAAAGTTAATGTGTGGTTTTAGATTTTGTTATATTCTCCTCTTGGAGAATATAGTAACCTCTACAGGGAGCTATTGTGACTAGAAGGGAATGGTACTTTTTTTTTTATTTAAAAAATCGAATGGTAATTCGAATGGTAATTTTCAGTCAAAGTTGAAAAGTTGGCACCATAGTCACCCACTCACTTCCACACAATTAGTTGGAATAGTTTGTAGAAGCAAATGTACAAAATATGCATTATTTTACTGCTCATATCTATAGTGCTTTAGTCCTGATTTAGTCCTGGGTTAGTCCTGAATTAGATCTGGTTTAGACCTGGTTTAGTGCTGTTCCTGTGAGTGGTTTCCAGTCTGCAGTGGTCAGTATCTGTTAAAGTGGGTAAGCAGGTGAAAACTTTGTGTAAAAGGTAAAAAATATAATTTGTTATTAAGCTTTGTATTGTCAATATTTTTTTGTGACATACTGTGTTTTTTTGTAATGGCAGTGCCGTTTACTTTTAGACCTACAATTTTCACAACATATGTGTACAATATGAGTATTTCAGACAGCATGAACAGCCCCCAGTCTGAGGAACAAACCCATCCCATAGTAGCCTACTTTTAGACTGCAATAAACTACTGCAGTCACTCAATAAAGTACATACAAAATATTAAGAGGTTGTATAGGAGGGAATATCATCAAGGCTAAGAACCTATTTCACTACATTGCTCTAATGCCAACAATGCCAAATTAAAATGCACAAATACACGAGGCACTCAACAAGAAAACTGAGCATGATGGAGGGTACGCCTGCTTGTCTTCATCGACATTATTGCCTTGTCTAAAATGTTCCACAGTATGACATTAAACTTATCTATCTCCATGGAGACAAGCAAGTCATGGACCCCCCACCTGAAAAGTAATTTAGTGTACTTTTTAGTTGTTTAGCCTGCTAACAGCCTAGAAACAAAATGGCTGAACTAAAATGCACTTTGTTGATCTTTTCAACTAATTCATTACCTCCCACTTAACTGCAGAGAGCTGAAGCCTATCCCTGGTGCATTGCTTATTTGGTGGGATTGCTACAGGCAGGATAAGCAGACATTTGTGAGAACAGTCTAAAAGCTTATTATAGTAAACCATTCACCCACGTTCATATTCTAATTGACAATGTTGACCAATTCCTCTATGCCTGCTTTTCATTCGGGGGAAAAGAAGACAAAGTAGAAAAATATTTTATTATCTTTTTTTCTTCCAAATTGATGTTTTATGTCTAAATGGTCTTTCCCGTGTAACTGATCTGAGCACTGCAATGGTTAGTCTGAGTCACCCTCTTAGAAATATTAAAAATGTCAAATTGTCAGGTAGAAATACAAATTCTTCACAAGATTTTGGGCACAGAAAACGTCTCAGAAAAAGACATAGACATGGACATAGAAAAAGTCTTAGTTCCTTTCGGCTTTCCCATTGCCGAGTTCCCATCAAAAATTAGTAGTTTATGACCTTGAATAAACAGTCCATAATTTTGTTTACAACCATAAGTAGGTTAAAAACTATACACTCACTGTACGTTATGTGTAGTTCTAACCCTATGTATGGAAACAAAATCAGTCAGTAAATTAAGACACACTGCAAAGGACAGAGGATTTGCTTTGGCAACTAAAGACGTAAAAGCTATATAAACATGAGTTCATAATTATTCTGTATTTGCATCATTGTCCCATTTAGAGATATAACTTCATAATATATGTCAACAATCCCAGACTATAGAACAGCCTTCCTCTGCCTGTCATATCCTCTCAGTCTTTAACGCATTTTAAGATTGAAGACTGAAATTTACTTCCCTTGGACTGGCTTTTTTGGGGCTGTGTGCAGAAGTATCACACTGTGCCTAAGCGCGAATCATATATTTCTCATAAGGAATAAAAAAGAGTGCACATCTTTTAACTTCTAAAGGCATTTGGCTCGTGGCAAAGATCACACCGCGACTCACAGTAAGACGCAGTTTAGCGCAGCTGTCTCTGGGGAAAACGCTAGCTTCATATTTCAATGACAATAACAACACATGCATGCTAACAAACTAGGATAGCAAGTAGAGATTTCATTAATATCTCCAGTAATATATTTATAGAGTGGAAGACCGCTGCAAGCTTGTTTCCACAGAGATGTTCCACAGTATGACATTAAACCTATATATCTCCATGCAATAAAACCCTTGTACATGGATAAATATGGTATAGATATGTTTAATGCCACACTGTGGAACATTCAACACGAAGCAATAACATCTCCCTGGAGACAAGCATCAAACATCAAAATAGCACTGAATTGCCTGTGCAAAGTAATTGTATCACTGCACTCTAAGAGACAGGAGGTTTGATGTGGTGACTATGGAGACGGGAATCAAGAGGAAAAGACAAAGTAAATTGTCTGTGTTATTTTGGTACATAAGTTATAGGGAGTATAGAGCACTTTATCTGTCAGTGTGGCAATTGTGGGTTCAATTTGCAGGTTGGTTATGTCATATCTACCATATCTATCTTTAATTGTATTTATTTGCAGATATCTGATTTGCATATTTGTACCTTATTTTTAAGTCATGACCATTTTGGATCAGTAAAGTTTGTCTAAGGCTAAACAATATCTGGAAATACAGTCTGATGCCCGCCTCCATGTTACTGTGGGATCTCTTGTGTTAGGGCTAAAACTACAATATTGTTTCATTTGGTCAAGTAAATGTTATTTGTTCAGCAGAGCACTTGCCTCCAGCTTTCATACACAGTTTTAAAAATGGGCGATGTAAACCACTGTACAGGCTTAAACTGGAATAGGATGCAGTCACTCCTATCATAAAGCTTGTGTTGAATTTAAAATAGAAAGAAAATACATTAATACTAGCAAGATACCATTGTTGGTTCTTACAGCCTTGTCACTCTGTATCTTTAGTGCATAATCAACGTGAAAGATCCCAGGGACACCACAATTACCATCGTCATTACCATAAAAACAACCTGGATGGATCCGAGCACAAGGAGGACCCATCTAATTGAATCTATTGCCTCTGCGGCCGATGCATTCACCCACTGTCATGGTAGATGCGGCCTGATTTTTCATGCTGCTGAAATATGCTTTTTATTTTGGGGCTTATCTCTCTAGCGGCCACCTCATCTGCCGCGGTAATGTGTGCTCCTCTCTCTCTCTCTCTCTCTCTCCCCTTTCTATCTGTCTGTCTCCTCTCTCTCTGTCTATTTATCTCTCTCTCTTTCTTTCGTTCTCTCTCCTTCCTCTCTCTTTCTCTCCTCTACCTCTCTCTCTATCTACTCCCCCCCACACACTTCTCTCTCTCTTCCTGTCTCTCCCCCTCTCCCTTTTTCTTTCTCTCCCTGCTTTCTCAGCCCCTCACAGAGATTACCACCACCAACAGAGAAATGATTGTAATTGGCCATTTTGGGCTTGGACAGCTGCTAACATGAAAGTGAAAGTGGCTGAGCTGCTCTAACCTGCTCCATGCTTTCCATGCTAATAACTGGCACTTTTACAACAAACAGCATTTAGATACAGATGAACACTGCAGGTAGGATGCATTTAAACAGTATGTAACTTCCCCTTTTCATAGATAATCAGACAGGTGCATGTCCCTTATACATGGTTTTGATGCTCACTTATCTTAAAGCTGGGGCGACTGGCTTCACTGAAACGTAAAAGTAAAAGTTCCACTTGACTTGTAGCATTTGATTTAAACCAGGAACAGTAAGAAACTGGATACATCAAAGTTTTAATCAATCAATTTAAAATCTTTTATTACAAGAAAGAGTACGTGGTTAGATGGAGCTGTGGAAAGTTCCTATATTGTCAAGGTGATGGCCTCTGCATGCTCATTCATTCACACTGGATGCCACGTATTTATTTTTTTTAATCCAGGTATCATATATTTATTGTGTTAATTTCTTATGTAAAAAGTCAATTTTTGTTTACAGTGACTCATGCATCTCAAACAAAATGTCACTTTTCTATACAAGTGCATTGTATAGTATTTTCCCCTTAAACAGATTCCTGACTAAATAAAATGTTTCCTTTTTACATATATTATTTGAATGGCATAATAGAGTATGGTAATGATGGAAAATGTTTAAAGAAAATGAAATAATCCAGACAAAAGATACATGTTTTTGTTTTCTTCTGTCTGGCGATCATAACTTTGTAAAATGCTTTCGATATCCAATTAATACTTATAGCTAATGTAATCTAACATAAACCCACTTCTTAATCTGATTCTTTACTTTAACACACAATTACATTTCATTCCTGTGGGCTCTCAGAAATGGTACAGATGTAGTTCAATGATCACGGCCCATTATGTAAGTTAAGATTCAAGGCAAAAGACATGGCTGATAAACTGGCAGCGTTTCTATGGTGATTGCTTGTAACACTATATTCTCCATTAACAACTTAAACGCCCCTCAAATTAATAACTGATACAAAACAAGTCTCTGATGGTACAAAATGAAACATATCATTGGTGTTATTAAAACCCGTGCAAAATTGTGTTGTATCCTCCTCATTATTTTAAAATCAAGTATCTCATATCTCTCTGATTCCCCTGAAATATGGATTTGTCTGTGCAGTATTGCCTTTCTGAAACAGACTGTATTCTCCCAAATGTCCGCGATATCAGCTTTTTAATAAGATAGATTGTGTTCTGAGCCTTCCCATGACTTCCTACATGAAGGTTTAAAGGAGGAATAAGGAAAGGGTCAGAGTGCCACCATGTGGTAGAGAGCTGTAACTGCATATTGGGTATGTAATGAAGAAGTATAAATGTAAATACACTTATATTAAATAACTAAATCAATCAATAAATCCACCACTAAATCAATAATTTTAAATGTATGGTAAGGATTTTTTTTCTGACCTCTAGTACTGGCATAAGTTGTAATAAATAAGATTAGAAAACCGTTAGGGCATTTTTCCCACGAAGGGGAAATTTCAGTGTACAATGCAAAAACAGTGGGAGAATCTGCAGTCAAAAATCAAGATAAATCTATTTAAAAACAGATCATATATCTAGCCATTTAACTGAATTATTGCAATATACTTACATAAAATTAAGATATAAAAGATATGTGACATTTTCCCAATCTCCACCAAAGTGTGATTTCCTTCAAGCTTTTTTTTTTAACTCCCTCCAATGTGCTACAACATAAACTAAAAAACAACAAGACCCTTCTGTACACACTCAGGCCTATTTGGGTGCATTTAATTCAGGCCTGTCTCTCCCAACACTGTGTAATTACTTTGCTAAAACACTCTGCCATTTCCTTTTACAGATTTTTAGTTTGACTTTGGCCATCCTATGACGACGTGTCCAAGTGAAGGCTGACATCCTCCTTTTGCTGATAAGACAGAGGATATCCACAGAAGAGATGGAGCCACACAAACATACCGGGAGTGTGTTTAGGTAGGACACTGTGACCATATATACCAGATTGTAACGCTGGGAGGCACTGCAGTTGTTTTTACTGAAAAAGGTTAATGTTATAACTAATGCATATTCTGTCTGTTTAACAAGTGAAGGTAGGGGGTGCAGAGGGGTTACCCAACACTGTGCCATTTAGTGTTGGGTAACCCATGGGTAGGGGTCAGCATTCATCAAAGACATAAAAAAGAAGACCACTAAGATGGTTGTTTTACAATTGAGCTGTAACCAGACAACAAGCCATTAATTGTGTTCAAATGAATAGAAATGATGGTGAGATAGACTCTAGCCTAAATGTAAAGAGGATCCAAGCATCAGCTCAAGCAAAAGAGTGCCCCAAGGCTCAATTTTGGGCCTGCTACTTTTTACTATATTAATTCCATTGGTTACAATTTAAGAGAAAGCCTCTTACATTTATATGCAGATGATGCTGTTTTGTATGCAAGTGCTCCGTCTGCAGATCAGGCAATTTTAGCAACTGCAGCAAGATTTTAATGAAACTAAAAATTCCCTCAAAAATCTTAAATTATCATTGAATGCAAAGAAAACTATATGATTTTTTTTTTTTTTCCGTAAAAAAAAAAACCCAAAACATTTAAGTGATGGGCAAGCTACAAATCTTTTCACTCTAAATGTCACATTGATTGAAAGAGTCACCACCTCTAAATATCTTGGGTTTTGGCTTGACGAAAATGTATCCTTTAAAATACATATCTCAGAATTATGTAACAGTTTAAAATCAAAATCATTTTATTCTAGAAACAAATTTTGTATACCATTGAATTACAGTGTCGTAACGACTGACAGGGGGACCAAAGAGACAGAACTCGGGGAATAGTTGAACAATGTTTATTTACAGCTTTCAAAGTGCAAATGAAGGTAGACTGATCAGATAGTTGAGAGCGGGGTTGTTTGCAGTAGTCCTGGGGTAGATCGTGGGCAGCGGGGTCAGAGACGAGGTAGCCGTACCAGTTGTGGAGAGCAGGGTCGGAAACAGAGGAGCTGGGCGGGTCCAGGGAGCAGGATCTGACGAGGAGCAAAAACATCCAACTTAGAAAAGAGTAAAATTGCAAAACATGAAACTGAGCCAAGCAGAGCTGTACCACTGTGGATACACAGACGATCTGGCACTGAGTGTCAGGTCCTCGCTCCCTTTGTCCTCCCCAGGTGCAGCTTGATTAGTCATTAGTTGCAGGTGTGTATGGGCGGAGCCCAACTCCCCGCCCAGCCCCAGGCTCTGACACAGAAGGGAGGGGAAAACAGCACAAAACACAAGGCAGACTGGGATCTTGACATATAGAAAAGAAATTGTTCAAACAACCTTTCTTTCTTTACTAGATTATGGAGATATAATCTACATGCAGATTTTAGCCTCTACTTTGAAACCTAGATTGACTCTTTCACTCAGCCCTTTGTTTCATAACAGGCAATGAATTTAAAACCCATCACTGTTCACTCTGTGAAAAAGTAGATTGGCTGGTTTATTTATAAGGGACTACTTGATAGACTGCCTGAATATCTCACTTGTTTGTTGAACTTTGATACAGGAACTTTTAATACAAGATCTTTTTAATGTTTTAAATGGACTTTATGTAATTATTTGTTCTGTTGGTTTTTGTTTGTATTGTTCTGTATTTTAACAGGGCGCTCAAGGCAAGGCAAGTTTATTTGTGTAGCAAAATTTGTACACAAAGTAATTCAAAGAGCTTTACAGAATAAGAAAGACTGATTAAAATCACAATACAACAAATAAAAACATAAATAATCACAAATAATCATCATAAAATTAACAGAGAAGAGTGCAAAATAAAAACCTTTCAGTCACATGCACAGCTAAACAGAACCGTTTTGAGCCTGGATTTAAACACTGTCAAAGTAGAGGCCTGTCTCACATCTTCAGGAAGACTGTTCCAGGTTTTAGCTGCATAAAACTGAAACGTTGATTCCCCATGTTTAGTCCTGACTCTGGGCACCAGCAGGAGGCCAGTCTCTGAAGTCCTCAGAGTGTGAGATGGTTCATCTCAAGAAAAAGAGTGCTCTCACTGGGCTTTCCCTGTATAAATTAAGATAAATTAAATGAATCAACCTGCAGGTGAAAGGGTGTCTGTGCCACTACACCACCTCACGGAGGGAGGATCCAATCATTTTTATTTATTTATTTATTTATTTATATCATTGGGACAATGTGTTTTAATGAACAGACATGATACAACATGAATGTAAACACACTGGATTATAGCCAAAGGCTAATTTCCATCCGTTGTCCCAAGGGCTGGGGGTCACAAAAGGGTCAAAATAAAAATAGCAAACTACACTCATTGCACAGTTCCCATAATTGCACATTACACTCACTGCACTGTTCCCATTATTGCACCATACAAAATATTGCACATTCCATTCATTACACAGTCCTCATTATTTCAGTCAGTTTGGCCCCATTCAAGACACTTACATTTTATACCCACCCTCTTCATAATTTACCCAAACATGCAAATATGTCTCTGTAGAAAAGTTGACATCACATTGCTACTATAGATGATGCATGTTTAGTTTGATCATAACCAGTTTTTAACTTAACATAACCAGTTACCGGGAGACTATTCCACAGGTTCCCACCTTAGACAGATCATTCTGACCAAAGGTGGTCCGTCTGTGGGGGGTCAGAGGTCACCTCTGGTGGTGGCTCGTGTGGTCCTTGCTAAATTGTCTTTATATTTAATGTACTCCTTTAACGGTGGTGGTGCGAGGGAGTGTAGGACCTTAGAAATTAGACAAGCTCTTTTAAGGTTGACCATGTTGTTAAAGTCCAATAGTCTATGCTTTTTCAGAACATGACAACAGTGGTGGGAAATGGGTTTTTTATCAAGTATTTTTAGGCCTCTTTTATAGAGGTTTTCAAGAGACCAAGTAGTTAAACAGTAGTCTATGTGAGAGATAATCATAGAGTAGAAATAGGTTTTAGCAGCACTCATGTTTAAGTTATTCCAGATGTGGCAAAAATTCTGATTATTGAATTGAATTACCTGGGACACTTTTTTTACGTGACTTTTAAAGGACAATGTTGGGTCTAGGATAACACCAAGGTGTTTAAATTCTGGGACCAGATCAAGTTCTACTTTGTTAAGAAAAACATTTGATTGCTTTAGTTCAGTATGACATTTTGAGAAGTACATACAGACCATTTTTGTGGTGTTTAACAAGAGGCACGAGTCCTTAAGCCAGTTATGCACAAATGATAAGGCAGTTGTGAGGTCATCAGCAGCTTGCTGAACATTTTTGGCTTGAGTGTAGATGATTGCATCATCTGTATACATCTGTGAGAATACATTTGGACAAGACGTGTAAGTTGTAACTTGGACTTGAGTCAGACTTGAGTCACTATTTTGATTACTTAAGACTTGACTTGTTAAAATGGATTAAAACTTGGGACTCGACTTGGACTTGAGGGCCAATGACTTCGGACTTGACTCGGACTTGAGTCCTGTGACTTGAGAAGACTTGAAGACTTTTCCTAAAAAAAAAAACAAACCAAAAAAACCAACACTTTTCTCTATACAGTTGATACTTTTGGTGCTTAATTTTACAGGAACAAACTGGAACATGTCCCTCCACACTTCTCTATTTATTACCATAATGATAATAATAATAATAATAATGAATTTCATTTATAATGCACTTTACATTTTAAGACAAATCTCAAAGTGCTACAGTAAAAGAACAACAATAATAAAAACATCAATAGACAAATTAAAATTAGCATTTTTTAAAAAGGAAGGTATTTAGACCTTTCTTAAAGGTATCAATCATCTGTGGTGCCACGAGGATGGGGCGCAGTAGCCTCGAAGGCCCTGTCTCCCATGGTTTTTAGCTGTATACTGGGCAGGAGCAGACGGTGCTGTTGGCCTGACTGGGTCCGGGCTGAGCTGTGTGGTGTGAGTAGTCCTGTGAGATAGGTGGGGGCGTCACCGTGAAGACAATGGTGGGTGTGCAGGAGGATCTTGTACTCTATGCAAAGGTGAACAGGAAGCCAGTGCATGTGTGGAGGATAGGGGTGATGTGCTTGTGTTTCCGCACCCTCATCAGGACCCTGGCAGCGCTATTCTGAACATACTGGAACTTTTGGATACTCCTGCCAGGGATCCCAATGAGGAGTGCATTACAGTAGTCCAACCTGGAGGAGGCAAAACTGTGAACCAACTTCTCGGTGTCAGGCAGGGAGAGGGAGGAGCGGAGTTTGGAGATGTTCCCGGAGCTTTGAAATATTACGGAGTTGAAAGAAGGAGGTTTTGCAGATGTGGGTGACGTGATTGTCGAAGGTGTGGGGGTCAAACTTGATCCCAAGGTTGGTAACAGAGGGAGAGAGGGGAATGTTGTGGCCAAAGAGTGAAACAGGTGATGGGGGAAGAGTGAAGTCGTTGAGAGGTTCCGGTTTGAATGGCTTCTGTTTTTTAGTCATTCAGCTGCAGGAAGTTCTGACTCATCCATGCCCCTGTCTCATCCAGGCAGGAGCTGAGGCGAGTGACAGTGGCAGAGGGGGATCCAGAGGTGGCAGAGGGGGATCCAGAGGTGGTGAATTTGAGGTGTGGCATCAGCATAGCAGTGGAGATTTATTCCGTGCCTGCTGATGACACACCCAAGGGGAAGCTTGAAGAGGGTGAAGAGGGTTGGACCAAGTACGGAGCTCTGGGGGACCCCATAGGTGACGGTGTGGTGATTTAGCACTCCCCAGGATCACGTACTCAGTCCTTTCAGTGAGATAGGAGCGGAACCAGTGAAGGGCAGTGTCAGAGAGGCTAATGTTGTGCTGGAGACAGTGGAGGAGGATGTGATGGTCAGTGGTGTCGAATGCAGCATAGAGGCTGAGAAGCATGAGAAGGGATGTGGAACCGCAGTCAGAAGCCATCAGCAGGTCACTGGTGACTCTGATAAAAGCTGTTTCTGTACTGCGGGAGGGGCGGAAACCAGATTGGAATTTTTTATAAAGACTGTTTATTAGGGATGTAACAGTAGGTGAAATACTGTGATATCCTGTCTTACAATAATATTGGGGGCTGTCACAATAAATTGGATTACAAGCTCCCTTGCTTAAATGCATTATTTTGATGCAGCAACAGCTAAAACAGGGGGAACTAAATAGATCATGATCCTTTGCTCCATTTTAGTGTAGACAAAGTAACTGTTATTACTCACTTAAATTTTAATTTTTGGATTATGACATAAATTAAGGTCTTGTCAAGGCATTTAAAAAGATTTAAAAAGAAGAAAGTAGATATAAATATAATTTTGTTCTCTCCAAAAAATATCACAGTAAGTATCGTACCGTGAGATGTGAATACTGTTACATCCCTATTTGCTGCATGACTTTCTAAAGTAGTACAATTTAGTGTAAAAAGCATACAAATTGCAAAAATACTACTACTACTACTACTACTACTACTACTAGATTGGCTGGCACGCTCATATCTCTGGTCTGATTGGTTGTTTTAAACAGGTGCAGACGCATCCCTGGTTTTAATAATAATGCTGCATTACTCTTATATAGCGCTTTTCACAACGCTCAAAGTCACTTTACATTTTGGTGCATTATTCATTCACTCCATACTCAATGGTGGTAAGCTACTGTTGTAGCCACAACTGCCCTGGGGCAGACTGATGGAAGCAAGGCTATCAATCTGCGCCATCAGCCCCTATTTTGAGTAACTGTATCCTAGTACAGTACATTTGGTGGTATTCAGAGTACAGGAATACATTGCAGTACTTGATTACACAATTTCAGAAATAGAAAAAAATAGAAAACACAGCTCTTGTAGTGAGGCATGTGTGATTTGTCCTTCAGTTAGTGATTAATAAATGCGGCACTAACAGTGAAACAAACATAAAGCTGTTTTTAATCCTATGTCGCATTTTATTCTATAATTTAAATGCAACTCGATGTAAAAGTATTTTAAGTATTCAGAAACAGTACTCTGATTGGCCCATGTAACAGAATACGTTACAAAATACATTTTATTCAGTATTCTTCCCATCACTAATTATACTATTATCTAATGACCGTCAAGGAACATGTCATATAGCACTACAATATAAAGTACAAGTCATGTTTTATGATAGAAATCTTGTTTTTATTAGAAACAAAACAGAAGAATAAACTCCTCAATGTCAGGTTTAAATGATTCACTGTTTTTAATAAAATACGAACAAAAACGCTTGCGTCCAAAAAGATGATTTTATCTGAAAAACTGAAGATGCTCAAAGGTTTCCACTGTAGAAGTCAAAGTTCACTAGAGCAGCATCAGCTGCAGCAACAAGGCTCAGCACCATAGACGGTATAAACAAGTCAGTGCTCAGCACGCCACCACACAGTTTAGACAGTTTAGATTTCACATACATATTAAACTGCGTCTGACAGAGAACCATCAATAATTATGATAATCTTATTTTTAATATTTTATTTTATTTTATTAAATAATCTGCATTCTAATACCTCCAACTCTGTCTCAGGGGTCTGGTCACATGGTTCCCACCGACAAGCCGGCCGTCGCCTTCGCCATGTTCTCCAAGTTCATCCATAAAAAGCCCTTCTGACCTCTGACCCCTGTGTGACCCCTACATGACCTCTGTGTGACAACCCGTGTGACCTCTGACCCCTCCCAAATTCTCTGAAACTGACACGCCAACGTCTGATTGGTCAAGCCTTCTGTCATTGTTTTAGAATTTTAAACTGGGAAATGTTTTAACATGTTTTTATTTAAATTTTTTAATCTCAGATGAATTTTGACGGTTATAAATTCAGTTTTTCTGTGTTCCTTGAGCTCACTGCTAACCAATCAGCTGATGGCGTTTGATTTGACAAAGTTTTTAAATAAATATTTTTTACTGATCTGAGTTTATTTATTTGTTTTCATTATAGATTATAAGAAATCTACAGTAAACACAGAACAGCCATTGGGTTTCAGACAACAACACCTCAACCCCAACATTCTACAGGCCAATCATATTTAATACAGATAGTGGCAGCTAAAAGGAATATTGTTCAAATGCACATTTGTGTTGTAATACAGTGAGTTCTTGGATCTATTCACTAACAGAAATGATCAGGTTCAACATTTATGAATTTACTTTTTGGATATTTAATTTCACGGTAAATTACAATGTGACTAATTGATACTTTGCAGTGACATCAGGCAGGGAGTGTTCTCCATGTATGTCTATATGTTGAATGTTCAGCAGTTACCACAGTGACATAATGCATACATTAGACTGTTTACACTGTCAAAAAGTTTTTAGATGAAAGTCTGAAAACTCAAGAATACAAAATGGATTTAAACGGCATATTTTCAGGAGCCTGTGATCAATACGAGCATCCATGGTCCTGTTAGGGATTTTTTATTGTCATCAAAAAGGTGAGAGTACCTAACTGAAAAACTGTTGGCTAATGCTAATGACTGTAATGTTATTTGACAGGAACTTGTTTAATGGCACAAATCTGCTCACCTGTTGTAGTTCCAGCTAAGTCAGTTCTTTATGGTCAGACTGTGTTAAAATAAAGATTAAAGTCTTACTTAAACTGAGTAGCAGAGCTTCAGACAGAGCAGTGTCTACAGTTAGCGTCACACCTCCAGGGAATGTTGATGACATCAGCTGCAAAGTATCAATAGGGAAATCTGTCTCTGACCCTCTGTGGCGTTGCTGTCAGTCCATTTCTTTATTTCACATTTGACACAAAGCTTTTAAAGCTTCAGTTCTTCCACCGGATCTGCTGCAAAATAAGAAAAAGACCATTATCTCAGGGAGTCCTGGTCCAGTCCTGGTCCAGTCCTGGTCCAGTCCTGGTCCAGTCCTGGTCCAGTCCTGGTCCAGTCCTGGTCCAGTCCTGGTCCAGTCCTGGTCCAGTCCTGGTCCAGTCCTGGTCCAGTCCAGTTCTGGTCCAGTCCAGTTCTGGTCCAGTCCAGTTCTTGTCTTACAGAGTTGTTGAGCAGGTCTTGGATCTTGCGGTATTCATTTGATCCTGGGTCCACTTTAGTCTGGTACTGAACCAGCATCTGCCGGTCCTTCAGGTCCCGAAACGTCTGTAGCCAATCAAAGCATAGAACTGAGACACACAGAGGGCAACTAACACACTAACACACACGGGAGAACACCTGACACATTTGACACACAGGGAGGGCATCT
>KN473503.1:0-12883 GCA_000787095.1 Periophthalmodon schlosseri
TCCGTAACTTAAAATATGAACATTAATAATAATAAGGCGCCTTCTTTCCCCGAGGTCGCTCCCACTAGTGTTAGCAACAGGATTGATTGACAGCATTGCTAAGCACCCGCTCCCTGCTAAACCAGCGGTGTGGGCGGGAAGGGGCGTTACCTTCAACAGCTTTGCTCCAGATTGGCTCTTTGGTTGCTATGATACTCGTGGTCGGAATTCCTAATATGGAACTCGTCTCCAAATTGGCCCCTATAACTGCTCTAGCCTCAATGAGCCTGATTTGACTGGAGCTGAACGCTGTGGTGACGTTACAATCACTTAGTCCACTTCTTTACACAGTCTATGGTATCAACTTCTCGTTCTACACATGAACTGGAACAATCATTTTTGGGGGTTAATATTTATTGTGGGGACTTTTTCTTTGTACAAGTGGGGAAGGTTTTGTCTTTTTTTTTTCTTTCCTGAAGATCTGAGCTGTAGAGACTTGAATAAATAACTTCTCTCACTCATTAAGTGTTTCATTTATTTCTTGCAGCTCAGGTTCATTAATAATACTGTACACAGGGAAGGTTGTCAATCAAAGCTGTTGCTAACGCTACGGGGAGTGACGTCAGGGAAAGAAGGCACCTAATTTGTCAGTTATTAATGTTCAAATATTGATTTACGGACACAGAGCTAAGAGTTAATACAAACATTTTAAGACCAAAATGACGAGCATGACAGCAATAGTTACAGAGAGGGGAGCCACAGATTTTCAGTGTAAAGTGAACTGGAGCCAGAGTCAATGGAGCCGGAAGCGCCGCTCATGATCACTTCCTATTTGGAATGCGGCGGCTAGCAGGTTAGCTACGTCCATTTATATATACAGTCTATGTTATGCACAGAGCCAGTTCCATATGGATTTGTGTGTGAAAAAAGTTTTTGAAAGAGTCTGTTTCACTGGGACAGAAATAAACAGGTGCATTTATACAAGAACAGAAAGATGTGTTTCCAGTTGTAAAAAACACAAATCTTGTTTATTCAATGTATTTATTTATTCACTGCACAGAGAAAAGCCGGTCAGGTCTCACACTTTGCTTAAAACCATTTTCCAGGACTTTTCCAGGATGTTTTTAATTATGTAATCATGGTGTCTACATGACCCACTATTTCTGCTAAAGATGAGTGCAAATTCATTTCACTCCAAGGTAAACAGATCGTACACACTATTTTGAACACACCCTCACATTCAGTGTTTTTTTTTCTTTATTTTTACTACTTTCTACATTTTATACAAACAGAAGACATCAAATATATGAAGTAAGATATATAGACTTATGTAGAAAAGAAAAAAAGTCAAATAACTCTGCTGTAAATGTATAATCACATAATTTCATGTCTACACATTCCCTTTGCTTGTGGTATGATCACATTGTATTTAGACAGATCATCCAAACAAGTTCTTGTGTCAGAACTCAAACTGATCCGAGAACATGAGATTTTGCACAAGAGAGGCGTCATTTCCTGCAGTTTCGTTGGTTTTAGAGGCTTTTCAAAATCCCATTTGCTCTTTAACTTATCCAATAATGCAGCAAGGCAAAGGGGGGGAGATATGTTCAAGGACAAAACATAGATTTTCCAGGACATTTGACCCCTTTTCTCATTTTGTCTAGAAAACAAGCCAGTTATTTGCAAGGTTTTCCAGGATTTCCAGGACATGTGCGAATCCTGCATGTTCCAACAAATGTTTAACAAATGTAAAAGTGTTTTCCCTGAATGTCTTTGCTAATGGTGTTTTGTGGTCCAGGCCTGAGGAGGCTGACAGGGCGCCAAGAGGTGGGCGACATGTTGGCGGAGATGAAGGAGGAGAAGAGGAGGATGGACATGGAGAGGAAGGTGTCCATTTTGGAGCTGTTCCGTTCTCCTCTGTACAGACAGCCCATGGTCATCGCGATCATGTTGCAGCTCTCACAGCAGCTGTCGGGAGTCAACGCAGTGAGTTTGGCCTGATAAAAGACACTAATAATAAAATACAAGTAGTAGTCAGATAAAATAGACTACGTGTTTCCATTTTTTGTCTTTTTTTAAACTTTTTATTTATTTATGTATTGTGCAAACATTAGTATTTACAACATGGAGTGCATATTTATAGGAGAGAAAGGGACATAAGGAACATTAAGTGGATATACAAAAGTGAGGGAAGTGTGGGATGCGAGACTTTGTAGTTTGGTCCTTGTCAAAGTAAAGACATAATAACAGTGGAGATAATAATGATGATGATAATTGAAAAAAATGTAAATAAAAAATATTCATAATAAACACATACATACACACACACACACACACACACACACACACACACCATAGACTGTATAAAGAAGTGGACAAAGTGAGTGTGACGTCACCCACAGCGTTCGGCTCCAGTCAAATGAAGCTCATCAAGGCTAGAGCAGTTATAGGGGCCAATTTGGGGCTGAGTTCAATATTTGGAATCACTTCCTGTTTGGTATGCGGCGGATAGCAGGTTAGCTATGCCCATTTATATATACAGTCTATAACACACACACACAAATATATCACACACACACGCGCATAGATCCATAGAACAGTGTGTACTGCATTAAAATACGCCTTCTGTTTACCCCAGCCTTGTCTGTGCGCACAATTATATTTATTTATTCTTTACATTTTTTTGTTTCAGTTTTGTTATGTTCAGAGAAACTATGCAAAAGATGGACTATTTTTACACTTTTCTACAAATGTTTATAACACTGTGCTCGCCCTGGGCAGATGTAAAACTTTGCTTTAAAGCTCCACTATGTAACTTTTCTGGTGGAATGTCTGCTACCTGCTTGTCTCCATGGAGATGTCCTTTCTTTGCCTGGAATGTGTCAAACAGTTACATTAAATTTATCTCCATGGAAACAACTAGGTGACGGCACCAGGCCAAGTTATGAGTCAGATTTCTGGAGAGGTGATTCCGCTGCTCATTGTGAGAACCCATGTTTTACGCCATACTATGAAATAGTCTAGGTAAAGTAATAACATCTCCATGGAGACAAGCAAGTGGTGAACCGCCCCCCCGCACCTGAAGTTACAAAGTGCACCTTTAATTTCTCTGCCCAGATTTTCTACTACTCCACCAGTATCTTCATCAAAGCTGGAGTCCAGAGTCCGGTGTACGCCACCATCGGAGCGGGTGTGGTCAACTGCGCCTTCACCGTGGTCTCGGTCAGTGACACATAGACATTTACCTGAGAAAAACAGCTGGTGATGTCATGAAGGAAGTTTAGTATTATCTATTTTTAACAGTAAGTGTAAAGATAGAAAGTGTATCAAAGTGCGATTCTGTTACTGTTTAACGTCATTATCAAAGAGCAAACATGATGACAGCGTTTTCTTCAGCTTAAAATGGGTCAAGCTTGATTTGGCAGGTCGAGTGATATCAGTAAGATTTAACATTAAACACAATACGCACACTGATTTTTTATGTAATTTGTATGTAGCTGTATCGTCTGCGCCGGATCAGGTTTGAGCAGACTGTATAAAGAAGTGGACTAAGTGAGTGTGACGTCACCCACAGCGTTTGGCTCCAGTCAAATGAAGCTCATCGAGCCTAGAGCAGTTATAGGGGGGAATTTGGAGCAGAGTTCCATATTTGGAATTTTAACTGCGAGTATCATAGCAACCAAAGAGCCAATCTGGAGCGAGGCTGATGAAGGTAACGCCCCTTCCTGCCCACACCGCTGGTTTAGCAGGGAGCAGGCACTTAGCAAAGCTGTCAATCAAATCTGTTGCTAACGCTAGCAGGAGCGACCTAGGGGAAAGAAGGCATCTGATTTGCCTGTAAAGGCTAGAGGAGCGACCTAGGGGAAAGAAGGCATCTGATTTGCCTGTTATTAATGTTTATATTTTGAATCACGGTCAACATAGAGAAATAAAAACTTCAGGATCATGTAGCGTGGGTTAATACAAACATTTTAAAACCAAAATGACGAGTCTGACAGCAGAAGTTACAGAGAGAGGGGCCACAGTTTTTCAATGTAAAGTGAATTCGAAGCAGAGTTGACAGAGCGCCCATGATGCCCATGATCACTTCCTATTTGGAACACGGCGGCTAGCAGGTTAGCTATGTCCATTTATGTATACAGTCTTTGGGTTTGAGTCATAATGTTCATGTAATAGAATCAAATAGATCTAACAGTTTAAAGGTCCTATATTACGCAAAACTGACTCTGTGAGCTTTAAGCCATGTTATAATGTTGTTACCTCCTCAAAAACATACCTGGAGTTGTGTTTTGTTTTATTCACACATGTTTGAATAATCTTTTATTATTAGTCTATCTATATCTCTAAAGCTCAAAATTCTCTGTTCCACCTTGTGCAGTTTAAGTTAACTTTTACCTTTAGTTCAGTAGAGATTGGCAATTCTAGGGCTGAAATCATCCAAATGATTCTAGTGAAGGTGGAGCACTCCCTGTATTACCGCATGACATCACAAGGTGGAACAGAGTGTTTTCTATTTGAGAGAAGAACTCAGCCTAAATATGCAGGGTTTGTGTGTTAAAAATGTGTGAATGAAACAAAACACAACTCCAGGTCTGTTTGTGACAAGGAAACATCTTTAAGTAACCTTCTTTACATTGACTCGACAGCTCTTCTTGGTTGAGCGAATGGGACGCCGGACCCTGCACATGCTGGGGCTGGCCGGCATGTGCGTCTGTGCCATCGTCATGACCATAGCTCTGGCTCTACTGGTCAGTATCTCAGCCTGTCTCTACCTCTGTCAGTTCCGTCTGTGATCACTAACACCGTGTCTTTTGTAGGAGAACGTTCCATGGATGAGTTACATCTGTATGCTCGCCATCTTTGGGTTTGTGGCGTTCTTTGAGGTGGGTCCAGGGCCTATCCCATGGTTCTTTGTGGCGGAGCTGTTCTCGCAGGGTCCCAGGCCGGCTGCCATGGCTGTAGCCGGCTGTTCCAACTGGACGGCCAACTTCATTATTGGCATGGGATTCCAGTATGTGGCCGTAAGTACTTTTTTTTAGTATTAAATCGTGTGTTGCCAGGTTCAACTGAAATTCTGTTTATTTTGGGGCTATTACGGTGTCTTGCATATATGAATGTAATCATGACTTGGAGATTAATTTTTTTTATTTTATTTTATTATCTGCATTTTTGGGACAACTTTCTTTTTTGTAATAAAATAAAATCATTGAAAATATATTGATACTAACACAGTCCAGTTTCCTTGTGACCAGATGCTGTTGTTTGGTTTTCCCAGAATGCTGCAGGGGCCTACGTGTTCCTGATTTTCGCAGCACTCCTGCTTTTCTTCCTCATCTTCACATTTTTCCGCGTGCCAGAGACGAGAGGCAAGACATTTGACCAAATCGCATCGAACTTCCACTCATCTACCAGGAGAGTCAGTCTGGACATTGGCCTGGACATGGACATGGACACAGACGGGGAAATGGAAAAAGACAGCACTGAACTGGACTATTTGGGAGACACCAGCAACCACTGAAGACGGAGATTATGGCCCTGTTTCACAAAGCAGGTTCAACTAACGCTGAGTTTATCTCCTGACTCAGGCTTATCCAACTCAGACTGGGCTAACTCAGAGTTTCCTGTTTCAGAAATAGGTCTGGAGCAGGGTTAGACGACTCCGACTTTGTTCACTTTGAGTTTAGCTGAGGAGAAAAGCCATGATCAGTGGATCCCAGAAAAGAGGATTTACCATGGCAACGGTAAACCAGAGGAGGCAGCCATCTAAGAGAGACAGGAAGTCATGTGACCAGGACAGGTTAAAATGAGGTTTGATATTAAAATGGGGTGTTAAGTGATACTTTAATGAATCATTAGTGTGATGCATTAAAACACATGAAACATAAACTGTACTTTTATATGTGACATTAAATACGTTTATTAAAGGGTCATATTAGGCTATTCTCTGATCTATGTTATAATGTTGTTTCCTCATCACAAACAGACCTGGAGTTGTGTTTTGTTTCATTCACACATGTTTAACACACAAACCCTGCATATTTAGACTGAGTTCTTCTCTCAAACAGAAAACACTCTGTTCCAACTTGTGATGTGTGTGTTATGTGGTAATACAGGAAGTGCTCCACTGTGTTTTGAAACTCCCTCCACCTTCACTAGAATCATTTGGATGATTTCAGCCCTAGAATTGCCAATCTCTACAGAACTAAAGGTAGAAAAGAACTGTTAACTTGAAAAGTACGGCTTCATGACATCACAAGGTGGAACAGAACATTTTGAGCTTTAGAGATGTAGACAAACTAATAATAAAGGGTTACTCAAACTTATGTGAATGAAACAAAACACAACTCTAGGTATGTTTTTGAGGAGGTGACAGCATTAGAACATGGCTTAAAGTTCACAACAGTCAATTTTGTGTAATATAGGACCTTTAATCTATTTTCTTGATATAAAACTAGTTTAACTAATCGAAGAAGTCATCATGAGCAGTGAGTTGTGTTATATTATAAATCCCAAACTGACTTCAGAAATCCATTTAAAGTTAAATCCCCATCTTTAAACCCTATTTTAACTGCTCCTACTTCTATGAATGAGGAAGTGAACTGACCAATCAGAACTCTCCTTCAGGAGCACTGCCTGACCAATCAGAGCTCTCCTTCAGGAGCACTGACTGACCAATCAGAGCTCTCCTTCAGGAGCACTAACTGACCAATCAGAGCTTCTCCTGCAGACTCTGGTTAAACTCTGGGTTAGATGGATAAAACCAGCTCTGGACCAGGTTAGGTTCACAGAGCGGGTTGCCATGGTGACAGACTCAGGGTTTAGGTTCATAGAGCGTGTTACCATGGTGATAGACTCAGGGTTTAGGTTCACAGAGCGGGCTGCCATGGTGACAGACTCAGGGTTTAGGTTCACAGAGCGGGTTGCCATGGTGACAGACTCAGGGTTTAGGTTCACAGAGCGGGTTGCCATGGTGACAGACTCAGGGTTTAGGTTCATAGAGCGTGTTACCATGGTGATAGACTCAGGGTTTAGGTTCACAGAGCGGGCTGCCATGGTGACAGACTCAGGGTTTAGGTTCACACTCTCTGTGAAACTGAAAGCTCTTGAGTTGACCTCTTTTCAGGCTTAACAAAGTCTGAGTTTAGACTAAACCTGCTTCTTGAAACAGGGCCAGTATTTTCTGACCGACGTCGTGGAAACGATCGCGCCAAAGCAGAAGGAAACACAAAACTATAGACGATGTTCACGGCTGAGGTTCTGATGTCAGTTATTCCAGGGCGACGACTGCGTTGACTTTGATTCCTGCACTTTATTTACAAAGGCTCCACGATAAAAACATGGGCGTGCGTCTGCTCCATGGTTACAAAAATAAGATGGGAACAGTTTGAGGTTTTCCTGAGTCATGATTAGAGAATGAGTTTTCAAATGTTTTAATAGGAAAAATATAAAGGTTTTGTTTTAGGTAGTATTCTTGTATTTTAACAAGTTGTCAGAACCCAAGGCCTTGAAATGTTGTACTTTGAGGTAGGGGTGGGCGATACTTGACAAAACTGATTTTATTCAGAATATTATAATCTATGAAAACCTGCCTGTAAATGTAAATCTTATATCTTTTTTTTGGAACAAGAATTTTTGTTACATACCTAAAATGTACGTTTCCAAAACTACATTAGCGATCGTGTGTCTGTGTAATCCCTCAGTCGTCCAGGTATGAGTCATAGTAAAAGAAAAAATAAAATCTGTCACTGGACAAAAAGTTGTAGGAGTGAAGACGTTTGGATGAGCAGCAAAATGTCTTCACCCTAAAACTTTTTGTCCAGTTACAGATTTGAATTCCTCTTGTACCATTAGTGATGTAGATTTTTTGAGTATGTCCCACCTCGACCCGGACTCATTTCTGACCGATGATTATTGCACAACAGAAGTTACATGTACTTTTTATCCTTGTATATATTTCGCATGGTAGCAGAACCCTTTTATTAGTGTTCAGTGTGTTGCCAGGTGTGCACAATCATTTCCTTCATTTATGATCATGTTTTTCTGACTGAACCAAATAATTTTGAATATATCAAATAAATGCTTTATTGAACTGTGTGAAAATGTGGAGTGTGATGTTTTTAAATGAGAATGAAGGTTTTATTGTAAATGGAGGGATACATAGATGTACAGTAGTTTAGTGGTTTGTAACCTGCTCGGTGACTGCAGATGGAAGCGATCTTTAGCTAAATCTGGTGTAAAGTAGCTCTTTTATGGAGATTAATGTGTTTGCGTGTGGTCCCTGTCAATTTAAATTAAAAGAAATAGGACTGCAATGCAAGTGTGACAAACATGATTTATTATAACTAGAAGCATTGCACAGAATCCCCTCCAAAGAAAAAGCAAAAAAAGTCAAACTTAACAAATACGTTTCATTAATCCTCAAACTGGAGGAATGGGACGTTCTCGGAGGCGGCAACAGAACTGAAGTGACTCCACACACACCAGCCTCAAACCTGCTTGGCTCATCCCCACTTCAACCAAATGAAAAAAAAATGGTTAAATGAAAATCAAGGTAGAGTTCTTCAACAATGTTTCATCTTGTCAAAAGAAAATGTTTCAAAGTGGTTTTAACAACTGGACAACCAAGCAGAATGGTTCTTATCCCCTTTTTTTTTTTTTTTAATTAGTTTAGCCCTAAATACGCCCACACTGCCACCTACTCCCCTTCCACCTGTAGCCGTCAGACACTAGGCTAATGTCTGGACGGGACACAGAGAGGGGAGGAGGATGGTCATGAGGCGAGGAAGTGGAGGATGGGGGAGAGCAGGGAGGGGAGAGGAGTGGCAGGTTTTCAGAAATTGTTCAGTCTCCAACCCGAGGACCTAAAGTGAAAAAACATTTACAGGACAGTCAAGTCATTTTTGGCATTTCAAACCATCCCATAAGAAGTTTGAGAGTGTTCAAGTAAAACAAGAACATGTGCAGTGACAGCAGCCATGGCCCTGATCAGCATCACCTCAGACTCACCTGATGCCCGGGCTGACGGCTCCACAGATGTCACTCTGTGGATGTCCTCTGCTGCAAGAGAAGACATGTGGATAAAAACTTGGGCCAACCTGAAATAGTCTGAACATTGAAAAAAACAAACAAAACAAAACAAAACCAAATCCTTACTGTTGGCGACTTCGTGGTTTTGGGAGAGGTCTTTGGGGACGCAGCTTTTAGGTCTGACGGTTTCGAGGTCTGAGGCGGTGTTTCAGGTTCAGAGGCAGATTTTTCTGTATCGTTCTAAAAAATAATCATTGCAACGTTTCAGTCAAGGTTTGCACAAACCTCCATCACAACATAAAGGTGTCATTATAATCATTTACTTTGGAGGTGGAGGACTCCGAGTTCCTTTGTCTGCGGCGTCGGGATTGGCGGCGTGGCTTCTGTCCCGGGCCGTCTGCGGCATCTGCAGCATCGCCGTTGGCCTGCGGCGTCTCGGCCTCTGCCTGTTTGTTCTCTGGCTGGTCTTTGGTTTCCTGCTCCGAGTCCTTCCCCTCCTGAGGCGCAGGCTGCTCTGTGGAGGACACGTCTGCAGGCTGACGTGGTCTGAACGGCCTAAGATCAGGGAGCATGAGTCACGTGGTGCAGTTTGAAAAGGACATTACGGAAACACACCTTCGATACGGGCGCCAGAACCTTCGTCTTGGTCGGTCCGTTTGCTCGTCACCGTCGGTTACTCCATTCTGCTCCACAGCTTCGCCCTAACACACACTTATTCAGTTTACCATTTACTTAGAAGCCAACCAAAACACAAGTAGAAATCCTTTGAACCTCGTGACACTGCTTACATCCTGTGGCCTTGGTCTGCGAGGTCTTCTGCGGCGAGGAGGGGGTCTCGTGCCCTCGTCTGCTGTGCCCTCGCCCTCGGTCCCGTCGGCAGATTTGGGCTGATCCCCAGGACGAGGGCTACGGGGGAAGAACCGCCGCCGGAAACGCCTTTTGTTTGGTGCATAGCGACTGCCTTTGACGGGTACGCCACCAGGACCGGTCACGTTGGCAGCTTCTGAGCCCTGCAACGAATGCAAAATTGATGAAAATGTATGAAAAGTTAATGCTAAAAATGAATTCTGATGTGGACAGTTCCCACCTTTGCTGCTTCGATAACGTCAAACTCCACCACCTCTCCATCTCCAACACTGCGGAGGAACTTTCTGGGATTGTTCTTCTTGATGGCGGTCTAGATAGATTTAGGCTTAAGTAAAGAAATAAGCGAATTACATGAACGTGACTCCTGACCTACCTGATGCACAAACACATCCTCTTTGGTGTCATTCCTACAGTGAGAAAAAGGAAAATCTATTACCCAAATATGAAATAACCATTAAACTGGAGATGAGTTTTACCGGTTTATAAATCCATAGCCATTTCGCACATTGAACCATTTGACGGTGCCTTGGACCAGTGTGGCTGGAACAGAAAAGTCCCTGTTAGAGTTTAACCCCTCAGTGAAATGCAGCCTCGCTTATCTAAGTGTTGGATAATGGCTTTGTCATATTAACCAGAAATGAGAGCCAAGCAGAAGCTGTCAATGATTAACTGTAACACTTTGAAACCAGGTCAGAGGCGGGTCTGAGCAGAAAGACTCTGGTAAGTCAGAGACCGCGAGGCCAAATGACATTTATTAAAAAGTAACTTTATAAAATCAATTAACTGACAAATCTCCCGTGACCTGTAATCATCTCCACCTGTGACGAGAGCGCACCAGCTCCATGACGCGGAACAGCTGATAAAAAACACGTCCATGTTCACACCGTTAAGATGAATTCTCTCAAATCAGGAGTTTGTCATGTTTAAAACGACCACATTTACACTCAGAGCTCGCACTTAAACATAGCACCAGGAGTCACATTCGGAACACGTGTTTCTTCCAAAACGAAACAGATCAGACCAGGCACAGACATAAGTGAGATGTCCTTAGGCTGAATAATGGCACGACTGGGGCAAACAAAAGCGAAGCCTTAATAGATTTCTGTACAATGCAAATCCGATTTTTCCCGATAAAACATAAAGAGCCTTTGCGCGCGTGTCCACCTGTCACCCACCTATGACTCTCCTCTCCGGTGGCGGGACGTCATCCCCCGGAGCCGTGGGAGCCGCGCTCTGCGCCTCGGCGTCGGTCATACTCGCAGTCGAACTAACTACACTTTAACTCTCGTTTTCCCTCCCTTTGACTCTTCCCAAAAGTTTTCAGGACAGCAGCCTTAGGTTTTATCCCGACATCCCCTGGGAGAGCCAGGGAAAGGCACGCCCTAATTGGCTACGAGTCCAGAAGTCGATGTCTAATTGGCTGTGGGCCCTCAACAATTGGGAGGGAAAAATTGACAGGTGTAGCGCAGGTACGACAGTGGGCGCGTTCTCGTGGCATTTGCCTCCTCGAAGCCCTCGTTCGCCAGCTGTAAACCCCGCCCACAGAGGAGAGGGGTCCAATAGGAAACAGAATACCCTTCACTTGTATGTCTCTCTCTGTGAAGACTTTTACTCCTCAGGAACCAACGAGGGTAGTGCAGTTGAGGTTCTATTTTAGTGGGACACAGACTAATAAAGAAAATTATTGTTAAACGTTGGTAGAGCCTATTTCATTTGAACAGTTTCCTCTGTTTCATAGACGTATAAAGATAAACAGAAGCATTAGGGTGACCCCAGGCACGTGACACTGTGGCCCTAGGCACGTGACACTGTGGCCTGTGAAAAATGGCAAAAAAAAAAAAAAAAAAAAATCAATCCTGGATTTTACAAAAATACATTTTATGAGGTTTATCATTGTAGTGTTACGTCACATGTATACATTACTCAAAAAGCCTTTAGCCAACCTCACCAACTCACTGCGCACGTGACAATCAGACAGTACAGTGCCACAATACGTCACTGTGTGGTATTTTCAGCGCTCTCCTGTAGAGCGGAGTTACATTAAGACTCTTTCTGAATTAAGGTTTGTTTAAGTTAAAAATGAAGCACATTTTCTGGTCATCTATATTTTAACAACGAGCTTAAACACACAGGTCATGCGGCTCCAGTGGCTCCTCACCGCTATTTTTAACATGCGACTGCACCGGACACTCAACTGGACTCAACAAAACCATTTTAAATTATTGCAATTAGCATTTAGCACCTGGGCCTTAAATAAAATAAATATATCTCTAAAAAACAAAAAAGACGAACCTGTTCCGTCAGAAATTATTCTAAACAGACCGAAAGAACACACCAGAAAAATAAAAGTACGAGAATAAATCTTTATAAATAAAAGAGGTCATTTAAAGTGTGTGTTGTCTAAATAGAACAATTTAGATGTATTATGTTTTGATCATTCCTTCATTTCATTATTGTCCATGTGATTTCCCTTGTGGATCAGTAAAGTTTGTGTAAAGTCTACCTTGGTCACGTATCATGCAAAAGTCCCGGTGGAGGGGCAGATCTCGCGTTTATTTGAAGTGTTGCACTGAATAAAACTACATGGAATACATTCTCCTGTTTCCCCCCCACCATAGACTGACGTGACCAGAGCGAAGAACACAGAGCTCACTGTAAAGTTTACACGCTTATGCCTGTGGTGAAAATGACTTGTGAATCAAGGCCATATAAAGGCTAATCATGTGTCTGCGGTACAACATCCGGGGCTTTTCTGTCTGATTTTAAGCCTCTGTGATGATATAAACGTAGAGAGATGAAAAACACATCAGGTCCAATCAGCTGTCGCTCAATGCACGTGTTTGACAGCGCTGCATTTCCCATCATACCTTTAGGCTCTGTAGTTCATGGAGGCGGGTGAAGGCAGCTGTAGCTGAGCAAAGTTTTTTTCGCCTTCACCCACTTTGCAAGGCTACAGCCGCCTTGATCTCACGATATTACCGGGGCCTAAGTAGCGGTGTCGTAGAGCCAT
>KN473503.1:21348-38331 GCA_000787095.1 Periophthalmodon schlosseri
TCCCCCCTCACTCTCCCCTTTAGTCCTCCAGACGCCGCCCCTCCTCCTCCCCCTCACTCTCCCCTTTAGTCCTCCAGACTCCGCCCCTTTTTGTCCAGTGACAGATTTGAATGTTTCTTATACTATGGCTCATACCTGCACGACTGAGGGGTCACATAGAGAGTCTTAATAAACTTGTTTTTCAGTTTAAATTACTCACTGCGTCTGTAAAGCCAGACTGCTGATTTGCATGTTCCAGTTGCTTTTGAAGCGGGATACCTGCCCCGGGCATGTACCCTGTTCAGAAAAAAGCAATGTTCACACTAAAATATAAACGCAGATGTAACTGAAGAGAGGAAAAAGCAAAACAAACCAGACTGAGAGGTGAAATGGCTGTGGACTGGATATGCCGCCTGCTGGTGAGGGAGGTACTGCATTGCCTGGAACGCAGATGCTCCTAAAAGAAAAACAGTGAAATCCTGAACAAAACTGAACACTCACACATAGGCATGGGACGATACTGAAATTTGGTGTCACGGCTATAATGGCCAAAATTATTCCGATAAATGATTATATCACGATAATGATTAAAGTTGCTGACAGTTTAAAAGTGTTAAGGATATGAATAATTTTAATATTATGAACAGGTTCCATATTTAAACAGCTGTTACAGTTTTGTACTGTGTTACACGTGAAGACAACACTGATCTAGGATGGAGAAGTATGTTTGTTCTGCACATTCTGGTGATGTGCCCCTCTGCCCTTCCTTTTATTACAGGTGATGGATTTGAAACCATCACTGTTTCTCTATGAAAAAGTGGGTTGGCCATCGCTGTCTGTTAGAAGAGAACAGCACTGTACGAAACGTGTCTATAAGGGACTACTTCAAAAACTGCCAGAATACCTCACCTGCTTGTTAATCATTGATATAGGAACATTTAATACCAGCTCACATGACTGTGTAAGGCTAAGGACGAGCCGCACCAAAACTGAGACGGGAAAGAGGCTTTTAGCTGTTTTGCTTCAGAAAAATGGAACACACTCCAAGGAAATCAAAACTGGAGATTTTAGTAACACAATCGCAATTTAATAATCTGGTAACAAAATTTCATACACACACCTGTGCCTGTTTTTAATGTTTCATATGGACTTGTATACTTGTTTGTTTTTTTTCTGCTTGTATTGCATTTTAAACAGGGTGCCCATGAAAAATAGAGCCCAAGTGCTCTCATTGGGTTCCCCTGTATAAACAAAGATAAATAAATAAATGTAATGGGGATTATCTTTGTTGGCGATTCTCACGATTATATAAAAAGTCCCATGAACAATTATTGTTGACCTTTTTAACACAATAAACAATATTATTGCTTAGTGTCTCATCTCTCCTCACAAACCGAGTCACCATTTGTCATTTCTACCTCTTATCTGAGAGCTGCTCGCGAAGCTGACCGGCACAGAAGGTCCTGGGGCGTAGCTGGAGGGATGCTGAGCTTGTGCCACACCATAAGGCTCGTGTACACTCTGACCCCCGCTGAACTGGCTGTGCTCCGCTGAACCAGAGCTGAACCCTGAGGTCTGGTAATGACGACCCTGAACATAACACACAGCAGAATTTTACTTACACTCAAATGTAAAATCCTTCAAATACTGGTGCCGCGTATTTAAAGTGCTGTAACTGACCGGGATAACAGTCGCTGGGAATAGCTGCTTGCTCCGTTCTCCGAGTAAAGGTCCAGGTCGACTGTGGGTGACCGGGCTGCCTACAACAATATCACAACAAAATCTGAACACAGAATTCTGAGATTAAACTGTGAAATCAGAAAAGATGGAGGAATGATGACCTTGAATGCTAAGGAGATGCTGTCCTGCGTGCATGGGCAGACTTTGCTGGTAGCTTGCTGAAGTCAGTGTCGTGATGTCACTGGTGGGATAAAACAAATGGGTTTTAAGTATTAGTCACAAACACCACTGTAAGCAGCACATGGACTATATATTCAATTCAATCATATTTATTCCAGGCTCATGGGCCATTTTTAAAACAATACAAACAGTAAACATTTGTGTTTTAAAAAGAGCCACACCAGTGTCTCCACATCTGGGACTGAATTGTACGGTACTGAATCTTATATTTGTGAGTAACATTATTATTTCATTGTCTGACTTATTCAGCTGCAAATAAAACTGTTCATTACAGTTCTTAGTACAGCAGTGATGACAGCATTTGTAAATAACAAACAAGGTTGGTTTGTGTCTTGTTGAGAAAAGTGGGTTGAATAAACAAATCTAAAAAGGCCCAATTTTATTTTGAGAATGTAAGTAAATAGATTAACAATGCATAATTTGTGGTCACTCCATTTTGTTCCATTTGTGTTTTGTATTCTCTGTTGAAATGATGGAGTACGAAGAAGGGGAAACACTACTGAGAAGTGTGTGCATATATTTGTACATGTTAAAATTCATAAATAAAGAATAAAAAAAAGTTCTTAGTACAGCAAAATGTTCACTCAGCTGCACTAGTCCATCGCGGCCTCCTCAAGAGCACCCACAAAGAGCACCCGCAAAGAGCACCCGCAAGTGATCATTATAAGCCCCCTGCAGCCTTTGGACACTGTTTTTTTTATGAGTCTTATGTCTAGCCTACAACAATGTGACATATGATTAAAACAATATGAACTTTACATCATCAGAACAAAAAACAAACTTGCGTCTAAGAGTATAAAATCTAAACTCACACTAACCTCTGCTCCTTCCTGCGCCTCTTCTCTTCTTCATGAAGCACCTTCTTGAGCTGTAAAAAGAGTTGATGTTTTTCTTCCTGAAGCCCCTGGAGTTTTTCTCCCATTTTCATAACCTGTTGAGCATTAAATATAAAGCGAACAGTTACAGTAATGTCTCTTAATGTTCAACATCTTTTAAGGAAGGCAAGTTCATTTGTATAGCACAATTTGTACACAAAGTAGGCCTGTCACAATAATCACTATATCGACTTATGGTTCAGTATATGAAAGATGGAACTATATTTTTTGGGGTCAGTATTTCTCGTATGTACTTTTTCTTTGCACTACTGGGAAATGTTTTGTTATTTTTTGGCTATAAGATCGGATTTAAGCAGTAAAAGGTTGGATAAATAACTTGTATGACTCATTACAGATGCAAACTAACGACTAAAGTGTTTCATTCAACTATTTATTCTTTGCAGATCATATATTTTTTTTTACAATATTGTAGATTTTGAATAGTTTTTGTGGTTTAAATCTGCTCTTGGGTTTTTATGTCAGTGGCAAAATTATCGTTTATCGTCTATATATTGAACTTCAAAATTTGTTATCATGACAGGCCTAACACAAATTCAAAGTGTTTTATAGAATAAGAAAGACATTAAAATCACAATCCAAACAAATCAAATTTTACCTGCTCTTTTGTTTCTTCCAAAGACATCCTTTCCTCGATTTCTTTTGTCCGTTTCCTCTCTTCCTCCTCCTTCATTTTCTGTTCCATCATTTTATCCACCTCTTCTTCTTCTGAAAACCATTGAACAGATCATACATTAACAGACTTTTTCCATGACAGATGAGTAAGTCCGTGTTTAACTTGCACATGCCTTGTCTCTTGCGCTCCCTCTCCCTCATGATGTGTTTGTGGAGGGCTCTGGCCATGGCGTTGGACAGTTTGGGTCTCTCCAGCAGAGCGGGCATGGTCACGGGCAGCGGAGGGGCCAGCTGCCGAGAACACAACGAGTTAAAGAGGTAGAATAAACATAAAAACAGAATATCCACAGCCCAATCAGGACAATCCACGGACAGAACTGGTAACGACATATAACGCCGCTGCTAGGTGGCTAACAGTTAGCATTAGCAAGAGGTAAGCAGTAATAACAGTATCGTTACTCTCTTGTAAATGTGGCAGCACTCGGTTTGACTTTTGTTAACTTAAAAATACTCTGCATGATCTTTGCGAGTTGTTAAAAAGCAGCTTTATAATAAAAAGCTCCCTCGGCGCGGTAGCTCTTTAGCTGCCAAACACAACGCCATTATCACTGTGCAGTTTACTGAAATAAATGTTGTACAGTTCTTACTTTTGATGCTTTCTACGTCGCTTTCAAAGAATTTAACCGACTTGCGGTGGGAAACTGGCGTGATTAAGCAAAGGTACGTGAACTATAAACACTAAAACTTCGCCCCCAAAAATAAAAACAAACGGAAATGTTTCTTCCGGTGATTGGTACGTCACTTCCAGAAGCGCAGAAGTGTTGCATTGTGGGAATTATAGTTTTGTAACGCAAAGCCTCTTGTCAGAATGACGGTAATATTTGAATTGCATTATATTTATATTTCACACGTTTGTATCCAAATGTATTTTATATTAAATGAAATTAAAGGAGCTAATATGGTCAGATGATTGTGATTAACTCCAAAAGAGAACTGACATACATCTCAGATTCTTATTGCTTGGTGAAAGTGAAGCTCCACAGGGAATAATGACAAATCAGTGCATTTTATATTGTTTTATTGTATGTTCATGAGTGAAGAAAGAGCCAGTAATGCAGCAGTATACAGAATATTATTTTTTTTCTTTAAAAAAAACAAAACATAAAACATACAAAAGAAAATTGCACTCAGCTTTACAATACCTATAGAAAGTAAGCCATCTAAAATCAACAATAATAATTATCATAGCAATCAACATATTTACCACTGATAGCAGAAGATGACCATTTAGTCTGAATTCTATTACACTCCATTGAAAGTTCAGTTAGGGAAGCATTATATGATGTTCATTATATGATGTTATTATTTCATTATTTCAGTGATAGGTAGAACATGTTCGGATCACTTTTCTTTTCCAACACTTCTTTTCAGAATCAAACTGCTGCAAGACAGGGATTCGTATTCTGTCAGACTCTAAAAATGCCTTAAAATGGCAGATACAAGGAATTACTCGCCCTCAACCAACTCTTACTGTTTTTCCCCAAGCCAGAAACACAACTATAATTAAGACATTTTAACCATCGTATAACTAATGTCTCTGGTGTCATCAAGTACTATTATCTATGACACAAGAACTGGCCATGAGACCACCTGACCCAGTCACAATAGAAGAAAATGGAGAAAAATACAATTCAGACTCTACAAAGACTTGAATGTTTAGAAGAATAATGTATGGGTGGTGAAAGTGCATTTGACCCACTTCCTCTGGGAACTTTAGGCTGCTGAGCTGAATTTAATATTTAAATGAATAGGTCAGGGAGGGGCAAAATGGGGATGGTGGTGGGATCAGATTTCCCTTTGGCTGTTCCCATACACACTCTCATCACTGTAGGCAATGTAGAGGAAAAAGTCCTCTTCATGATGCTCCTGTAAAAACAATTACATAGGTTAGCAAAGGTATTCTGCGGTTGGAACACTAGGCATTTGTTAAAACTGGTGGGATTAGAACCTGGTACAACAGTCCCATGGTTGCTGAGGTTGGTGGAATGACATTGTTTACAAAGAAGAAGAGGGCATCCTCCGCTCGCAAGTGGATTCTTTTCCGGATAAGGAAGTAAAACTGGCCCACTGAAAAATTAAAAAAGGTACAGAAATCATTTATAAAGCTATAATACAACAGAAAAAAATCTGATGGTAACAGACATTGCACAGGTAGCTGGATGACAATTTTGCACATCTATTATTAATATTATCCCAATCAAATGAAATGTTTTTTTTATATATATAATATAATGAAATGTGTTTAAATCTGCGTTTACCTGTCAAGTCCGAAGGAACAAGATATTTTTTCTTGTCCAGATCTCCTATTCTGGCTTTGGGAGCTTTCTCCACAATTACCTTAGAAAAACAAACAAGTTACATGTAATAATATGTAACAATATTCATGTTTCAATGTATTCAATGTACAGAAACATGATTTGTCAATGTTTATATACAGGAATCAAATATGAAATGTTACAATAATGGAAATGGCTGATAGTTTAAAATGGAACGGAGAGCGTAAATGCGCCTGGTCAAAGAAGCCGAAACAGAAACAAGCTACGTTTTCTTGATTTTTTTAGTGAGTGGTTTTCCAATCGACTGCACCACCAGAGAAACACATGATTCTGAGTGATACTGAATCTTAAGGGCGCAGTACATTTTGGCCAAGCGCAGTGGACTATGGACAAACAGACAAGGCGTAGGACGTAAACAGGAATCCTACACCTACTATTTTAAGGTAGTGCTCTGAGGATTTCAACACAACCCAACTTCCCAATTCCAATGAAAGTGTACGCGGATTACACGCCCAAGACTGAATCCGTGATAAAAAAAAATACAAGACAGAAAAAATTGTAAACATGTGCCTGGCGCAGAAAGGCAGAAAATTTAAAAACTCGACGAATAACCTCTATGCTATTTGTGTTAGCATACGGAGCTGCTGTTTACAAACCAGTCACACATTATAGGAAGTAACGTTAGATAACACACGCATTATCTAGAAAATCAAAATACTGTTTCAAACCACAATCGCCTAATTAACTGCTCGTTAGGGACTGGCTGTCTGTAAAGTGGATGTCTTGGTCAGTCGACAACAACACACGGACATGCCAAGCTAGCCGAGATTAGCTACTTACTGGTACCCTGTCCGGATATTTCTTTCTTATTTTCTCGCCTTCAGACCGTCTCTTCTCAAACGGATGCTCTTCTTTGTATTGGAACTTCATTGTTAGAGAGATGACAGACACCCAGTCGGTCACTCTGGGGTGTACAATAAAGGTTTTCTCAAGCGTCGACTCAAAGCGCTGACACACACGACAAAAACAAACGATGCTAACTAGCCTTTAGCGCACCACAGCTGTTTTCCTAGTGCGACTGCGGCGGAAGGATACAATAATACCGTGACGTAGCATGGGATCTACTTTGTGGTTTTAAGATGAGGATGTTTTTGCTTCATTGTCAGTGTAAAAACGATAATAACACAAGGAATACACACATTTGCGTATTTTACTTCCTTTTGTGTTTTCAGCAACTGTCTCCCGTGTCTTGTGTCATGATTTCATTTTGTTTACTTACAGCGCCGTGAGACTGAGGAGTGACGCGGCACTGCCCTTGTCATATGACCGAGGCCCTGTTAGCCAAAACCAAGGTAGAGATAACTCAACACCTGCGACAGGCAACAAACATAATACACACGGTACAAGACAAGCTCTTTAACGTGTGAAAACAAGATAAAACACTGATATTACTGGTGTGAATTTGACTAGCCCTATTCACATGTTAGCATGATGATGTAAATTAAAATGTTACTCATAGTCGATCTGTCCAAAAAAAAAAAAAAAAAAAAAATTAAACATTTGCTAGATAAGGAGTTTCTCCTGGCACCTTTAGATATATTTTACATCATAATACGTAAAAGGGATATATTGAAAAGCAGAGGTGACTGTATTGCACATCCACTCACAACCACAAGATGGCGTCAAACCAAATACACACATACAAGTAATATTAAAAATGAGATAAGAGTATGAGCAGCTTCCATCCATCACCTTCTCACTCACTTACCTCTGGAGGGAGAGAGAGAGAGAGACAGACACAGACAGAGACACAGAGAGACAAACAGAGAGACAGACACAGCGAGAGAGAGACACAGAGACACACACAGAGAGAGACAGACAGACAGACAGATGCACAGAGAGAGACAGAGAGACAGACAAATGCAACCTGGCCGTCTCCTCTCTGGAGCAGCAGAGAAGGGGTTGCACCCAAAACGCTGTTAGTTCAGATGTAAATGAAACAAGCTGAGTAAGCACTGAGTCGATACTGACAAGTGTTTTATTAGTAACACAGACCTGGAGACAGAGCCAATAAGAAGCTGTGGAGAGCCTTGACAAGACTGACAATGTTCAGAAGGCATTTATGAATAAGGGCCTAATAAGTGAACAGCTGAGAATAAAACCAGAATGGGGAAGGTCGCAAATTTGAAATACAAAAAAAAAACAAAAAAAACAACTGCAACAAAAATAGAAATAAGAAACTTAAGTGCAATTCTTAATAGATGAAATTAGGATGGCTTCAATTTGCACACAAGTCACATGGTTTTTGATCTCTCAACTCTTTAGTCCATCGAGCAACTCTGAAGGGGAACTTTTGACAGAAGAAAGTCTGTTGCAAGCATCTTGATCCATCATACCGTAAAATTGATTCTTGTGTAGAGAGACGAGGTGCCTCAGGAAGTTATCATCATAAAATCATTTGTGAAGGAGGTAAATTATGTGTGCTTAAGTGCAACGTTTGGGGATGGTGGAGAGATGTGAGGCTGTCCGTGTTGCTTTGTGGATCCTTCCTTCCCCTTCTTTCCAATCATCAGAAAAAGTTTAAAAATGACTAACAAACTCGGCAAGCACTTTCATACACAGGCTTACCTCCATATGCTCAGTCAGTATCAGGAGCAATAAGGCAGAGAGGCTCCCATTTTATTTTGGAAAAAAATACGAAAGAATCAAAGAAAAAAAAAAACAAAAACAAAAAAAAAACAAAACACTGGCTCCTCCCTCCCGAGTCGCTTGTGGGCTGTGGTGATCCCGTATTGTCCATGTCTTTAGGTGCTTGCCCCAAGACTCCGCTCTCAGGGTGAACCTGGGAGAGCGAACAAGGGCTTGTGGGTCGTCTGTGTGGGAGTGGAGGGCAGGACAGAAGCCAGCTATAGAGGAGACCCCTCCTCTCCACCCATCACCACAGGCGGTGCTGATGGAGGTTTCGACTGAGGACGGAACGGACATCAGCGGTAAACCTAGGAATTAGAAAGTAAATGTCAAAATAAACAGGCTCTGTAAACAAGCATAGGTTGGGTTCACGTGACATGGTAAATGGTCACATCTTCAAGTCACTCAAAGCGCTTTACATCAATGAACCACTCACCCATTCACACACACATTCATACACCAGTGTGGGAGAAGTGTCTTGCCCAAGGAAAGTGTCTTGCCAAGGACACAACCACAGCATTCATCTGTGGAAGCTGGAATGGCACTGCCAACCTGTGGGTCAGTGGATCTGACCGCTCTACCAATGATGTTTATGTCGAGAGCAGTTTGAGAAACTGGTGCCAATATTTAAATGTGATTGTAGCCAGTTGGAAAAACCTGTTGAACCTCATCACTAGCAACGAGTAGGTCTGTCATGAGAACACGTTTTGAAGTTTGATATATATCGCTGAAGTAAATATAGACAATAAACGATAATATTGAAACTAAATTATGGCACTGACACAAAAACCTTTAAGTAGGATTATCCCCCGCCAAAAAATAAGTGAGCAACACTGTTAGAAACATGACCTGCAATAAATGAGCAGTGAGTTTGCGTCGACATGGTGAGTAATAGAAGCAATTTATTCAATGCTTTATGGAGCTCAACAGTGACGCCCTGAGCAGGTGTACGTCAAGTCTAATCGTAGAACAGAAAAATACCAAAAAGATCCCCACTAGTAAAAAAAAAAAAAAAGCACCATAATAAATATTGACCACAAAAATAATTGTTCCGTCATCATATATTGAAAGGTAAGTGGATATAGTGATTATAATGGGAACTGTGCAATGCGTGAAGTGTGCAATATTTGATTTGTTTGGCCTTTTTGTGACTCCAGCCCTCTGGGACCATGGATGGAAATGAGCTTTTGGCTGTAATCCGGTGTGTTTACATTCATGTTGTATCATGTCTGTCCATTAACAGGCCCTGTCCCAATCAAACAAACAAACAAACAAATACATTGTGACAGGTCTAGCAGTGATAAGGTTCAACATTTGTGGACGGTTGAATTTAAGCCTCAGACGAGTCCTAGACACTAGAGATGTCCTTTTTGGCTCTGACTGCTGCTATCGGCACACAGAGACAACCTGAGCTCAGCCTCGATCAGCTGTGTCTGCTGCTACTGTGGGTACAGAGGGAAGGTGGAGCAAAGACGAGGACGGAGGAGAGAGAGAGCGGCGCGAATGGGTAGAAATCATCGTACTCAAAATAAATTTAAAGGAAATACTAAGCAGTTCTGACTGAGGAAAATGATCTAACTTCTGTAAATTTGTACGAACCTCACATGAAAATCTAAAAAAAAAAAAAAAAAAAAAAAAAAAAAAAAAAAATCAGATTGCACATGTTAGTGCTTGAAAAAAATACTCGCAGAGACGGCAAAAAAGGAGCATTTGGTGCAGTCTGAAGCCCTGATAATAATTATACAGACCTCTGCCCTCCATCTGAAATTATAGCATCATCAAATTCTAGAAAGTACATACTGCCTATGGCTTGGGTTTCAGAATCATGAAAAAGTAGGACCGTTGTCATAGCAATTAAAAATTCAAAATTAAATCTTCAATCTTGTGAAATTGCAAATGATCAAAAGACTTAAAAAAACAAAAAACCTATTAACAAGAAACTCAAGCCCATGAATAGGTTGTGTTCAAGTTCACAGATCACAACAATCTAGAACGCCCCCAGTTTATTGAATCAGAATTGTATGGTGGAGTTTTCCATTAAACTGTCGAGCTGCAGATTTTCCGACCTGGTTTGTGGTTAAGCTCTCTGTAATTACTGGGCCTATCCACATTAAACAGAAGGTGACATCAAGTTCAGTGTCTTCTTTGTCTGCACAAATTTTCCCAATATCTTCATAAAGGGGAGACGATATTAAACTCTAAAGATGTGATCGTTGTGTAAGCCGTATTAAGACGAGTTTGTGGAGCCTCAGACAGAACTGTGTGATTAAACAGTTCACAAGCAAATTATGATGCATTTTACCTTAGTGCATCCAGCATAGGCAGCAGGTTAAGAAGTGCAGTGTCACTTGGATCGCTGAACCAAGACTTAATAGGTATTGCATTGTCTGTAGGAAGAAGAGACAGAAGAAGAGGAGAGAGTCAGTCAGGCACGTCTGCGAAATGGACATTCCTATGGCTTTACGCTGCGCTGCAAATAAGGCAACGAGCCATTACAAAAACCCACATGACTAAAACACAGACAGAAAGAACACGCAGCACATGTGTAGAGGGAGGTCTCACCTGGATGGCTACGGTAAGCACCGGGCGAGTTGTCCAGGATGACGATACTGGACAGGTCGTCGTGGACAACAGAAAGGTCTTTAATATAACTACCTAGATCCAATGTACAATGCTGTGGAGGAGGAAGAACAAGGTCATGAGCTGAATCTCTGTCAGATAATGTAATAATAATAATAATAATAATAATAATAAAAACAACAACAACATAACTGACCTGTCGGTAATATCTGCGCTTCAGGATGTTTCTGTTATTGTCCAACTTGTCTGCTACTGCTGAGCCATAGATCTCCATACTGGCAGTAAAAACCACTAGCTCATACCACTGGCTCACCTGTATGCATATATATCAAGTTTGTTTGCATTTCAAATTAGAAAGTTATATTTTAGCATTAAATCTTGTCAAAAAAATGCAGACAAAACGCAGAAAAAAACTCAAACTTGTGACATAAATGCATCTGGATTCAGACTGTGGCTGTGGGACACTCACCACTTCTAAAAAGAAGTCCACATGAGGCCTTTTATGAACGAAGAATCTGACTGGATGTTTATCAATGACGACCTGCAAGGAAAAAGGCAGCACTTTTATTTTAGTGAATTATCTTTAAACATGTCAGCACACGCCCGTCCTTACTTTGAGAATAAAGTCTGGTGGTGTTCCTGGTCTAACCGTGGGCCGTAACACCCCATCATGATGTGAGTGGATAAGGGTTTCATCCAAGTCCAGAACCAAAATTTTCCTCTTTACAGCATCTAAAGTTAATCACACAATATGAATGAGGGACAGTTGTGTAGTAAAATGACATTAAAGACAAAACAAAGCAAACTAGAGCTGTTCTCCAACTGAAAAGACAAAAAAATTGTAAAACCTGCAACGGTGACCTGCTGCTGAGGTCAAACATGAAATGCAATCCTTCAGGTATAATGTGCTTTAAACACGGTTCATCCAAACAAGAGGAGCTTATTCCAGCAGAGCACACGCCAGCCATGAAAAACACAAACTGGAACATTTGCATTTCCTTCACTCTTCAGCATTTTCCAGACTGAAGCATGTTTAGATGTCAGGCTTGAATGTCTTAAAGCATCTTATCAGTGAATGTGAGTATCCAACAAACACTGGGTAATCACTCTCTGCCATGTGCTGCTATAAAAGTGTTTTTATATTCTCAGAGATCTCAGCAGTGTTAAACTTCACGGGTTCAGCCTTTCCCATCTGACCTTTCTATGTTAATAATAAATACTATTATGGAACATAGACTGTATAAAGAAGTGGACTAAGTGAGTGTGACATCACCCATAGCGTTCAGCTCCAGTGAAATGAAGCTCATCGAGGCTAGAGCAGTTATAGGGCAAATTTGGAGCAAACTTCCACATTTGGAATTCCGACTGCAAGTATCATAGCAACCAAAGAGCCAATCCGGAGCAAGGCTGTTGAAGGTAATGCCCCTTCTCATTAGCACCTCTGGTTTAACAGGGAGTGGGTGCTTAGCAACACTGTCAATCAAACCTGTTGCTAATGCTAGCAGGAGCGACCTTGGGGAAAGAAGGCGCCTGATTTGTCTCTTATTAATGTTCATATCTTGATTTACAAACACAATAGCGAAATAAAAATTCCAGGATCATGTAGAGCGGGTTAATATGAACATTTTAAGACCAAAATGAAGAGCCTGACAGCAGCAGTAGCAGAGAGAGGGGCCACAGTTTTTCGACATAAAGTGAATTGGAGCAGCAGTAGCGAAAGAGGGGCCACAGTTTTTCGACATAAAGTGAATTGGAGCCAGAGTCGATGGAGCTAGAAGTGCGCCCATGATCACTTCCTATGTGGAACGCGGCAGCTAGTGCGTGAGCTATGTCCTTTTATATATACAGTCTATGTTATGGAATGTATTATAATCATGTGACCAGCCTTTACATGTGTATGAAATGGCCTCTAACCTTTAGTTTCATACAGTATTTTTCCTGCATGAGACAAACTTGTGTTTTCTTGATATGAGAGTGAGGGCTTTAGAATGGGGCCATGTGTTGTGTTGCCAGCTTTGATGTCCTGATCATGTGTCTATTTCACACAATCGCTTCATCCCGGACTAACTGGTTTGACTTGAACTTTGGCGTCTACATTAGGTAAACAGCACAGCATCTTGATGCCTGGTGCTCCACACAATAAAAATATAAAACATGACTATATAAAACATAAAACATAAAGACGGCCATGTTATACTCACTGAGTCGGTTTCTGGAGATGGGAGACAAAGGCAACGTATCGTATCGCACTGTTTGATACTGGATTATCTGGAAGAAACACAGAAAAAACATAAATTTATCTCAGGGCAAAAGAGAAAATAAAACAAATAGAACAAACAGCACAGACATAGCACTTCCACCTTCAAGGCTCAAAGTGCTTTATATATCAAGAAACCACTCACCCATGCACACATACATTCATACGCCAGTGTACACAGACACTGGGGGCGAGGTGGGTTAAGTGTCTTGCCCAAAAACACAACGACAGCATTCATCTGTGGGGGTGACCCACTACCAATGATGTTTACATCAAGAGTGGGATTCGAACCGCCAACCTTCAGATCAGAGGACAAACACTCACTACCAACTGAGCTACTGTCGCCCCAGGCTGATATTTGGACTTTTTAGCATAACGGCTATCGGCCTTAAATCTCTAGCAGAGGTCGATATTTTGTTTTGGTCAATCTGCTGCCTAAAAATACACACAAAGCTTTATATTAACACTTTAATACGAAGAGCTAACTGCACTAAACGTTACTGCACAGCTCTCTTATGGGTAAAAAAGAGCTTGGGAGGAGTTTGTAGTAAATTTAAAAAGACATAATTTAGAGAAAATAATCAAAATCTGCCCAAAATATTGGCAGAGCTTATCAGCCATTGGTTGCTCTGGATTCTAAAACTAATCAGTATCGGTACCGGTCATGAAAAACCCCCATATTGGTCGATCTCTACATAGTACGCAGCAAACAAATAAACCAGGAGTCACTTGTCTGCTTCAAAGTTTAGAACAGTATACGCTGCTTATAGATGACCCCACAAAAATCTATACTCAAGTACACGATCCTTTATCAACTTCTAAATGGGCAACATTAACACCTTTGCTCAGAGGCAGTTCTTTTCTTTACAGGACTATTTTTACCCCTCCAGCTGTCATTGGGCGTCAGCGAAGCACAGGGCACAAGCAGAGAGGGAGACTTACAGGGTGACTTTGGCCCACGTCTGCCCCCTCCCTCACCGTCTGAAGAACGCGCCTGGGAAACCCTGTTGGAGCAGCAGCTGAGGGCCGCCAGGGGAAGCCTCTGCCCCTCTCCATTCATTTCACTGTTAGATTCAAACTTAAACGAGTTCAGATTTTAAACGAATACATTTAAAAGAGCTTTATGGTTTAGATGTAAGCAGGTTTGTTTACATTGGGACACTTTGGAGACTTAAAAGTGTCTCCAAAGTCAAAAGCAAGAACTCAAACAAGTCAATCGATTAATAACAAATGAAACATCATAGCAAAACTGGATACTTTGGAGAGACAATCGCATTTTAATAATCTGGTAACAAACTTTTATACTCACAGCTGCATCTGTTTTTAATGTTTTATATGGACTTGTTTTGTTTTTCTGTTTGTATTGTATTTTAAAACAGGGCACCCATGACAAAGAGCCAAAGTACTCTCATTGGGTTCCCCTGTATAAATAAAGAGAAAGAAAAAAATAGAACGTTCATTATCTGGACTACAGACTCCAAAACATGCCACATGCTCAGAGAAGAGGTTTTGAGATTCAGACGAGCAGTACTTAAGCCTACATTTGATCTGGAAGTAGGCCTATATGGTATCATGGCTTCACTTAGATCGTAAAAGACCTGTGAGGCTAACAAAGTACAGATTATTCAAAGAAAGTAAATAACCAGGTTAATCTATTGGCAAATGAACTGTAGGTAGCAGCTATATACCATAAAGGAGTAAACACATATTACGAAACAGTGATGGCTTTGGGATTAATGAATAACCATCTCGTTGTGTTTACGTAAAGTAGCAGGTGAGGATTATGACTGGCCTAATAATTGTAATCCAATAGAGCTTTAGTGAATTACGACTTAAATGTCTGGATCAGGTCTATGCTTTTACAGTTGTCTGGATAACAGTAGGGCTAATGTGTATATCTTTTAAACTGCGACATAGTTACTCCACCATTTAATTCTACCTAATGAACTAACACTCACAAGTCAATCTGTGTCACTGTTAACAACTGTAAACAACAGAACGTGTTGTGAGAACACAGAGCTCTGTGTGCACAACATAATCCCACTAACAGCCACAGCGGGACTGGAGACTAACTCTATGGCCTGTGGGTTACCTACAAGTGTTAGTGCTTCACAATAAACTCCACAAACATCACTGCATCAGCGCCTCCTCCAAACTGTGCAGAGCTGACACGGAGTCAAAGCCGAAGTCCACTCGTATTTCACCGCATGATCGCTTAACAATGCGTGTCCAGGTTGCAATTATGTTGAGATCTCTATCACAGTAAGTGTCATATTTTCTGTTGGTGGACAAATAAGCGCGTGCAGAGGCACACATAGCCGATCAAAGTGAAGGATACAAAGAGCTACAACTGTAATGTGTTAATTTAACACAAATACAGTAGAGTTATTATTTTGAAAGCTGCCACATCAATCGAACAGATACAGTTCTTATTTAGTCCGTAGTTTATATGATGTGCAAACTCCATTATGTGTTTTACTGCACAGCTGCCACATTTAAAATAACATTTAAGCCCGTTTAGAGGAAACAGCGTGTGCGGTGTTTTCCTCAGTCACAACGCGTTTGCTTTAGATTTGTACACGTGAATACTTTTGTTTATAATTTGTACATGTGAATATAATGTATATAATGTCATCGCTCTCCTTCTCACCGTTCTCAGGTGCTTCCTGAGGATGTACATGATGAAGCCCCATATTCTGGACGTAACGCCGAGAAAAGTGCGAATGCCAAGTAAACACTGGCGGGTCTTCAGCATGATGAACAGCACCAAAGACCCACAACCACCAAACTTTGATACGGGGCACAGGAAAGTCCTTGGTTTAGTGAAATGGTAGATTGACTCTTCAGAGACTGTTCAAAACGGTCCTGACCACAGTCGCCAAACTAGAGGTTCAATTAGAAGAGGCCAAGCAAACGTGTGAGTCCAGCGCTCTGCACACTTGTGGCACGATTAGCATTAAACAAAGTGCCCCCGCATGGCGACTGTTCAATAGAAACGTGGTCGGTCAAAATATTACACGAAAGCAAAACGACTGCTTCTGAAGTTAGCACGCAGACGCTAGCAGTGCACAGGCAGCGTTTAGCCTGTAGCCGAGCCGCCGCTAGCTCGACAGGGTGACCACCTTGAACCTTGGTCAAAAATATCCCGGGAAAGCTGCAGGACTCTTCCCAGCCCGGTCCCGCTGTTCTGCGCCGTGTCTCTGTGCTGTCTGAGGAGAAACGCTCAACCGAAGTTGCTCAAAGTCTAGCCGGTCCGGATAAAATTATTTTGTAGTCCACTGGAAATCCGGAATGAAACAGCGAGCCGCCATGTCGCCCTGCGTCACTTCCGCAAGAATCCCCTTGGTCGCGCGCAGCACGTCCACGTGTGCTGAAAATAAACAGACGAGCGCGCGCAGGGCAGTGTGTGAGTTTACTCTACAGCCTTTATTTATGTTTGCACTGTTGAACCTAAACGTAAATGGAGGTAACTGCTAACCACGTAGTGTATGTTTAACTTCATATGTATATTACAGCAATGGCTTTCACAAAGTGTGTAAATACGTATTTTTATTAAAATCAAAAGTTATAAGATAATGAAATATGACAAAATAATTTTGTACAAAATAACTGCATTAATGACGTTTAAACATCCAGATCATCGTCTGGGTCTTCCTGGTCGTAGTCGTCACTAGCATCAGGCTCATACAGAATCCGTCCTGAACCAGAGCCCGAG